>APFE030802879.1:34699-45446 GCA_000404065.3 Pinus taeda
CAATAAGGAATATTATAAAATGACTCCCTTTAAATAACACCAAAAACAAATTTTAAAAAATAAAAATTAAGTTAAATTTATTTAAATTAAAATGTATGAAACAAATATGACCAAGTTTGTTAATATGTATTTCTTTTAAATATCAAAAATTATATTTAAAATCTAGTTATTAAATTAAATAAAATCAAAAATATTGAAAAAACAAAAATGAAAAAGCAACATATAGGGAACGATCAAATTAGTTAACACCTAATTTTTTTAATATGAAAAATTGCACTCAAAATTTGATTCATTAATTGATATCTCACATAAAAAAATTCCACATTTTATAATATATTTGAATATAGAAATAAATATTTAAAAAAATTAAAATTAAATAAAATAAAATAAATATTATGAAAAAAAATTGTTAATATTTATTCTTTTAAATAATAAAAATTACCCAAATTATTTGACATCTCACTTTAAACTAAAAAAATATTAGGCTTTACATCACAACTTTAACTAAAAAATATTCGCATAAGCGCCCATTTGATTTATCACACTAAATTATTTATAATAAATATATTTTATGGGCACAATAATTTATTTATTGATATATAAACTTTCAATTTATTAATAGTATTGTATGATATAATTTATATATAATAAATTATTGTTAATTTTGAGGGTGAGCTTAATTAGTCTAGTTCCAATGGCTAAATGTATTTTCTATTGAGAGGACATGGGTTCAATTCTCTCAACACCTTTAGGGTGAGCCTCTATTGTTTACACGGTACAAATACAAATATTCCACTGAACTAACAACGAGTGATCACATGTTCACATAAAAAACACAATTGTTAAAATGATAGTTTGAGTTATTAACTCTCCATAATATCAGAGTCCCTACATTTCCGCAATTCTTGCAAGGAAAATTTAGATAATTCATCAGTGGGCTAATTTATCATGGTTTTCAAAAAACAAAAATTCACTAATTTGGATTTTTCCAAAGAATTGTAAGTCATAAAATTATTTTAGCTTGAAAATAACTAAAATTTTATATATGCTATATAAAGTCTTTACAAATTTAACTATTTTATAAAAATAACTTCAAGCATTTTATAGTTTACATATTAGAAACAAGGAAGATTCTTGAATGTTTATAAAATTTTCTATAAATTTTCATAAAAAATTCCTGGACTTGTTATTATATATATACAATTTATAAAATTTTAGATAAATTTCAATAAAAAACTCCTTGACTTGTTTATATATATATATATACAACATACAAAATTTTCGTTAAATTTCCATAAACAATTCCTTGACTTATTATATATATACAATTTAACCAAAAATATTTTCATTGGATTCAAGCAAAAAAAACACACCAAAACATATATTAATTTGACTATTCCTTTTTGGATGTGGTAGTATAGATGTCATATGATTTGAAGCTTTTCTCAGCATATTTTCATGTGAAATTTCAATAAAATTATGTAGTGAACGATTGGAATCACAAGGGCCCTTATGGTCTTTTAGGGTGATGAATACATATATGCAATAAAAAAATAATTTTAAAGAACAAAAGATCACAATTTAATCAAAAATATTTTCATTGGATTCTAGCCAAAATCTTCAAAACCTATAATAATTAGACAATTCTATAATTTTTGAATATTTTATTGGCACATTTTTTTGGTATAATTTGACCCAATGATTCATATTTTCTTGGCACATTTTTTGGTATAATTTGACCCAATGATCCATTGGAATGACAATTTTGAGTTATTAACTTTCAACAATACAAAACCCCTATGGATTTTTAGAGTTTGGACTCCATATTTTTTAATATTTTCTTGGCACAGTTTTTGGTATAATTTGACCCAATGATTCATTGGAATGACAAGCTTTAGTTATTAACTTTCCACAATTCAAATACCCTAGTGATATTTAAAGTTTGGACTCCATATATGTAGTGAAATCTGCATTTTAAACAACAAAATATGACAATTTAACAAAACCATTTTCACTAGCTTCTAACCAAAAACTCCAAAACTCATAATAATTAGACAAAACCTTCTTGGATCTTTTACATGTGTTAGATTCAAATATGAAATGGTTATCTGTGAAATAAGTACTAATCTCATTTGGTCAATTAAGAGATACGGGATATGTATGTGTGGATTTGATTGTTTGTATACTAGTATAGATCCATCTCTACCACGAATATACCAAGATCTGAGAAGGATCAAATCTTTTGAGGTGAAAACATCCTTTATATTGAAAATTTTGAATAAAATGTTTACATCTCTACAATTTTATCATATTAATGAACTACTTCGTTAACTGATCCCCATATTAATGAACTACTTCAAGCTTACATCCATTTTTCTGGCTTTAATATCACTGAGAAATATGATATTGTCCAGTTACATTCCACTGTTTGTTTAACAATTTGTCTCAACAACTCTGCCATCTCTCAATCATTAGCTTACTTAGAGAGCCACAACAGAAGAAGTAGTCATTGGACTTAGTAATGTCACTCTTATCACAATAAGGTTTTCTCAATTAACAATCCTAGATGAGTGGACTGCATAATACCATCCATTGTCTCAAAGGTATTTTCTGACTCCAGAACCTAAAACATTATCTATTTGTGAGTTGAGTAGAGGACTAGTCATTAGACTAAGGAATGAAACTACATTACAGAAAATCGATGTAAGAAGTCACTCTCTCAGAAGCCATGATATTTCATACCTCAATAGGCATCTGGAAAAACAAAAGTATGAATCATCCTCTCAATGTAAATTATGTATTGCCTCTAGAAGTCCATGTTTTGGTAAAAAAATTCAAGTCTTTCAAATACCTTAGTGCATCCTGAAAGAGGAACATTTGGGCCGACATACAGAATGTCACGAATGTTTGCAGATTTCCTCTCTCAGAGATATTAAGTTCATGAGATACACACTGCCTAGAGAAAAAGTAGCAAAAGATGTAGAAAAGCTTCTACTCCTAGAAAGGAGACTTCCTCCTCGCAATTTTGTACAAAAAATCAAAGATGGGAATTTTGTAGCTGATGTAGATTTACTACATTATAAGAAAGCGATATATGGGAAGCTCCAAGAGATTATAAGCCTCTAGAAATACAACAATTATCAACTAACATGTGTAGCACGAAGCTTAGATGACCTATCACAAGAAGCATTGAAAGTACAGTCCCATGTGTAGGGACTCCATTCTACTTTAGATGATTTGAGTCAAAAAGCTTCTGAACACTTTGATAAGTTAAGATGTAAATATGAAGTTAGAGCAAATTATGGAAGTAGTAGTAGATTTGAAGGTGAGCCTCGAGAATCTAGTTAGAAGAAGCAATTACTGCATTAGAAGTTTACAGTGAGACATTCTAGCTAGAAGAAAAGAACCCTGAAAAGGAAAATACTCCACTATTTCTCCAACATTTCTCTATACATAATCCCATAAATTTTCAATTCGAAGATGTTATTTCATTTGCTAGAGAAAAATTGGCTTTAGTCCAATCACAAACTATGTATATATATATATATATATATACCACTTGTAATTTTTCATTCTTTATGTTACCTTTTTAATGTATAAAATGAATCAAAACTTACTTGGACATAAGATAGAGAGATTGCTTAAAATGTTTTAACTGTCAAAAAGTAAATTTTTTCAATTGTTTTATATAATGTATATATACTTCTTTTAAAATGTTTAACTACTTTATTTCTCTATAAAGTTGATATAAGATTATGTTGTTTTATATGGTTGAGCTTCAGAGGAAAATATTTTTACTACTTCTCCTTATTATGGTCACTTAGAAAGATTATTGATGTTTTCTAATACTTTTAACTAAAAAATCCAAACACATATATTCATTTTTATTTTTTATTATATCTCATGATTTTTATTATTATCTAATTAATTAATATTTTTTTTTCTAAAGGGACACATGTCAACTCATATTGGTCTGTAGAATTCACGTTTTAGTACTTTAACGTAAGATTTTGTTGTTTTATATGCACATTGAAATGTTTGATTTATGGTTGACAGTGAGAGTCAAATTTTTTTACCACTTCTCTTCAGTATGGTGAGATATTATTGATGTTTTATAATATTTTTAGTTAAACAATATTTTTAGTTAAACAAACCAGACACCTATATTAATTTATTATTATTATTATTATATATGATGGTTTTTATTATTATTTCTTTATTTATTTAATTTTAAAAGTGATACATGTCAACTCCAAGTTGAAGGGAGACATAATTACACCTCTCTCATACTGGGTTGTTGAATGCGCCTCTAGGATCAACCAATATAGATCCATCGATCTAGCAAGAGTCAAGAAGGATAAAATATCCTGAGGTGAAAACATCTTTTAGAGTGGAAAATTTGAATAAAATTTTTACACCTAGACAAGTTTGATCATATATCTATATATAAATTGTAATTTTCATCATTTTTTAATGTTTAAAATGGATCAAAACTTACTTGAGCATAAAATAGTGAGAAGTGCTTAAAATGTTTTAGCTATAAATTTTTTCTTTCAATTGATTTATATAATGTATATATAGTTTTCTTTATCTTTTAACTATTTTTTTTTTGTAAACTTGGTGGTGCTTCCTCTATTAATATTAACTATTCAAAAATTAGAACTTCCATTTGTTCCAGGTGGCTTATTTTCTAGGAGGAAACCAGATAGCCACCTGTCTGTATTAAACCCTATACAAAATTTGAAAATCTCTTTCTCTATCCATTTAGCAACATTGTCTTTACTATCTATACTATTGTTCAAATTAAACAAGTAAAGGTTGTTCATCAAAATTTTATCATTAATGTATTGGATCTGTGCTTCATTCCTCATTTGAAGATATTACTGGAGCTAGTGCTTTTGCACTGGAGCCAAGCACCTCTCTCCTCTTCATGTCTTCTAGTGTTTTCTCAATTCTTCCCAAAGTCAAGTTGTTTCTCTAAGTTTGTATCTGGACTATTACAATCCCCATAAGCAGTTCTACCCTAACAGGATCCTTTTCCTTGGCATCCTCCTTTACCTCTAGTCCTCTGCTAGATACTTGTTCCCGATTAAGAGTCATGGCCCATGGCACCATGTTCTGCATGACCCAATATTGTTGTATTGTCCGTTTGAAGAGTGAGTGCCATCCTCGAGAGTTCCCTGGATCTGGAACCATACTCTCCCACTCCTCCATTGGAATATCTTAGTTCCTTATGTTGTCATTTAGTTCTCTCTCCCATCTAGCAATCTCGGCTCTGATGTCTGGTGGGTTCCCTGCCATGTAGGTTTCCTAACTTTCTCACATTGTTTCTTTGCTCTTTTTTTGAGCCACTCACTCCCTCTGCCATCTTTTTGTCTCTCTTGCCCTCCCTAGTCACCATGTTGTTTGTGTGCCTGTTGTTGGCTGCTTCTTTTTGTTCACTGTGTTGGGCATGGTGTGAGGTGATACTTATCACATAACCATTACAATTATCAGTTTGATAATAATAAAAAAAATCAATTTCCCTTTTACTTGTGTCCCTTTCATTATCCCCTTCAGTGCGAGAACTTATGCTCTGTGAGATTTCTTTTAGAATTTCCCCATTCCTCTCATATTTATGGGTTCTTTCCATTCTTACTATTCTTGAAGTTTTTCCCTCGTGGTAAGATACGTCGCTCAAAGAGCATGACCAAGGCATCCGCTTAAGTTCACCCCCAGGGTAGGCTAGTTTACTATTTCTCGCATCACAAGGAGTCTTGGTCATGGATATGTTTTCCATAAGAATGTTGACCCTATTTTCTTCCACCACTGGATGTCTTATGTTTCCCTCTTTCCCTCTTTTCTTGGTTCTATTTTCTCTTCAAGGTTTTTCCTTTTTTTCTTCTGGCTTTATCTGGGAGTTTCCAATAGGGATCATTATGATCTTGCTCTTCCTCATTTCCTTCTAAAAATTTGTTGTGATGGAGACCTTTCCCTTCCTAGAATCTATTCTCTCCCTTCCTAACTTACTCCCTAGGATTTTCATTGGTCATTCTATAGTTTTGAGCCAACCAGTGTCCTAGAAATTCTTGAGTGCCTCCCTACCAGACTCATACCTTCTCCTAAAAAATCTCCTAGATTAATGAAAAAATTCATCATATGCCCTATGAAGCTAGGCGCCAAAGGATTAACATACCAACTTGTAGGACTATCTCTGGTTCCATCCATAGGCTGCACCATCATTCTTCAGCCACCATTCCTTTCTCTGGTTCTCATCTCCTCCCTCTACATCCATCTTTATATGGCCTATTTTCCCTTATGTTTTATTCCCCCTCCCCATTTTCATCTTTTCCCTTTGCGACCACCTGTCTGTTATCATTCCCTACACTAATCACTATGTCGTCATCTTGGAATGGTGAACCTCCGTTCTGAATTCGACCTCCTCGCATTAATGCTCACTTACTCATGGCTACTCTTGCGATATGATCATGTCCCTCAGCCTACCACTTGTTGGCGTTCTTCTGCCCACCCTCCTACTGGCCCCGCTGCCATGCTCATCATCCTCCTTATCCATCTCCACCATCCTTCTCTTGTTGATTGTTCCTTCTCTGCCCTGCCCATCCACTTTCCTTCGTCCCTATCCTCTCACTCCATTTCTTTCGCATCTCCCCCATCCCTCTTCCTCCCTTGTGTTACATCCCAATTGCTGGATCTCCTCGCCTTCCTCGCCTTTTTCCAAGACATTTACTAAGTTTTCCATCTCCTCCATCTGATGTAGCTCTTCCTCGTTTATGTCTACAGTTCTTCCTACCTGGCTACTTCCCCTAATTTGTGAGGTTGTAAGATGCCACATTTCCTTTCCTTCATATGTGTGTGGGGAGGATGTAGTCTATTTATCTGGTTAGTTTGCCAATCTCCTGCACTAGCCATGCGGTTCTCCAACTTTGGATGATCTTCTTCCACTGAGTTCCTTATTGTAGCTTTTTTACTATTTCAATCGCCATTTTCAAATTGCCTTCAACTTGTAATTTTTGATATTTATCTCTTATTGCGCTTTCTAGCCCATTTTTCAAGGCGTGAAGCTCAACTTCATTACTTTTCATGTTGGCACAGTCCATCACATAGATTATAAGTGTCCTCCCCCTATCGTCTCTGAATACTCCTCCTGTCCCTACCTCACTATGATTCCCTTTTGCAGCGCCATCGAAGTTTAGTTTGATGCAATCGTTTTATGGTCTTCTGAATTGGTTTACTTCATCCTCTTTATTGGTTTGGTTCTTCCTAGAAGGCATATGCAACATGCTTGGTTTTAGGCTCAGGTGGGTCATCATCTTTGCTTCCTTTGGGTTAGTTTTCTAGTCCTCCTCGAACCAATTCTCTGTAACAATAGTCTCTCTAATGTTTTGGATTATTCGGTTCCATTTTTCTGCTTTTGCTCTACCTTTGTCCTTGAAGATCAGTCTGTTTCATTCCTTCCATATATTCCACATGAAAAATCCTGGCAAGAGTCTCCAAGCATGGTTCAGGATCATGTTTTGGTACAGTTTTTTCCTCTACCTCTCTATTGTTCCTTGCATGTTGTTTGGATTCCTATCTATAATTTAAAAAAGTTGAAGGTGTTCTTTCCACAGGTTATTATTGAAATTGCAAGGATTTTTAAGGTGCTCCATTGCCTCCTCCTTTTCTCGGCAAAGCACACATATCGATGGGTCTTGCATTCCTTTTTTTTGCAGCTGGTCCCATGTTAATGCTCGCCCATGGCTTAGGATCCAGATGAAGAAGGCTATATTCGACCATGTTTCTACATCTTTTAACTAATTTATTTCTCTAAATGGATATAATATTTTGTTTTTTTATGTGTATATTGAAATATTTTATTTATGGTTGATAGTGAAAGGGAAATATTTTTACCACATCTCTTGAGTATGACCACTAAGAGAAATGATTGATGTTTTATAATACCTTAAATTGAACAAACATATCCAGTTTTGTTTTTTATTACATGTGATGGTTTATATATATATATATATATATATATATATATATATATATATATAATATATTATATATATAATATATAATATATATAAGGGACACATGTCAACTCCAATTTCAAACAAATACAATATTTACACATCTCTCATACGGGGTTGTAGAATGAGCCTCCTCTCATGTCAATAAATTGATTTGATGGTTAAAAATATGTATTTTTTTAAGAAGATTATTAAAAAACAACTATATATACTTTTGTAACTCATCAAATTATTATACTTTTAAAATTAAATTATTATTATCAAATAATACTTGTAATATAAGTAACAATATTTAATTGTAATTTTAAATTGAGTAATAATAATACTAATTATTGTTATTATTAGGTGATAAGGTAGTCTAAATTTTTTTGGATAGATCTTCCACGTATTATATTCGATGTTTTTTATTATTATTTAACTATTTTTTCTTTAAGGGAAACAAGTTAACTACAAGTTGAATATACACATATGTACACAACTCTCTCATATTGGGTTGTAGAATTAACTTTTAACTGCTTTAACATAGGATTATGTTGTTTTATATGGACATTGAAATGTTTGGTTTATGGTTGAAAGTGAGAGTGAAATTTTTTACCACTTCTTCTTAGTATGGCCACTCATAGTGATGTGGCCCATCCACGTGGCCCTACTTCAACTCACCCAACACGGTACTTACGGATATGATCTGTTGATTATATGTGATTTGCAATCGTTTTGGCTCGGTCTGAGTTTAATTGTATCTGTACCTGCCGATCTACCTCCAGGTACTTCGCTCCTCCTCGAGCTTACACCTATCCACCTCGATTAAATGGTAACCCTAATCCTCCCGTTCCTATTTTGGTTGTTGCATTTCGCGCTTTTTGTCATTTGGTATGGTGAACTCGTCGCTCTGCAACCTGGTTTCGAGCTCGGCTCTGTCTTGGAGGAAACTGTCGATGCTTGGTCGTTTTTAGTGGTTTTCTTGCCTGAGAATGTGGTTTTCCACCATGGCTCTGTCGGTACCTTTGTTTCTCGTATGCGCTAGTAAGTGGTAACTCTGTCCGCGTTTCTGTTATTGGGTTTTCCTCGAGTCTCTCTGCCGACTTGTTCTTTGTCTGAGTTTGTTGGTTTGTTTGGTCACATGTTGTGTTTCTATGGTCGTTTCTCCGACTGGACGATTTCGTTCTGCTCAGGAACAACGTGTGCTCGGAGGTCTACTACAGTTGGTGTCGGACATTCAATTCATCAAACTGGTAAGTTGATTTCTTTGCTATAATCTCATTTTTACTTCTGGAGTATTTGCTAACCTGTCTGGCCCCTCCGTGGTCAGGTGGGTTCTCGGCAAACATGGAATCCATTCACCTACAGGTATGGTATTTCTCCTCTCGGTGAATCCTTGTCTCTTTACTTACCACATTCCCCTTCAGGTAAAGTTATGGAGGCTTGTAGGAATCAGGGTTTTGTTTATCCTTCAAACCCTAACTCAGTTGCATCGTTTTTTTTTCTGTTGCAGGTGATGGCTCTGTGGTCATGTGCAACAGGCTAAGGCTTCACGCTCCCGGGTAGCTCTATGTCTTCTGTTTGTTATTTGTTTTTGAATTAGGTCCGCCTGTAACTTCGTGTGGTCTCAGACCCTAGAAACCCTATCGTCTTCGGCCTTGTATGGCACTGTGCGTCTGTATTTATTTCCTGTAGGATACGGCTTTATATGTTCTGTTTCTCATCGGTGTAATATATGGGTCTTGGGTATTTTTTTGGTCACGCCTGTTTAATGGCGGAAAGGGTTCAACCCTTGTAATGAATTCGACTGTAAACTCTTGATTTGGTACAGACCTGCAATTGTAATATATGTATATATTTGGAAATTTCAACTTCGTATTTAATTCTTGTGGGTTTGCTTTCTTACCCGGATTCGATCTGGGAACCTCACACTATTCGCTTCTCTCTTTGTTTACTTGCTATCGTATGGCATGCTCTTCATTTCACCTTCGGTTAGCTTGATGGTTGTTTTGTCTGGCGTTACTCTACGCTCAGTGACTTGGAATACTCTCTGTAGTTATTCCACCTGCACGGTCACTTACTTGTGCAATGATTTACATGTATTTGGTTCTATATTGATGCCATTCGGTAACATTATTGTTTATTACAGTAGTTTACATAGAATTCCGATTTCTCAGAAATATGAACCATTCAGAATGTAGGTACAATCTTTTGTGCACAGGAATTTCTAAATGAAGGAATAAGAAGAATAAATTTCTGTCTCTTTTATTGTAATAATATTTCTCTCTTTCGCTTAGCTGCTGAACCCCCTTTTTGTCTTCGGTTCTGTCCTTTATACTGTAGAGGTGATTCGGTTGATAACTGTATATAGTTACCCGTTTACAAACAGTTAGATAGTTAAGCTCTTCCAGTTTCCTGTTTGACAGTTATGAACCTGACTTCTAGCTACTTTGTCACTAGCCCCACAAAGGTGACTGTGTACATTATTTGAAATAAACTAATCTATTTATTACAATTTACACTGACAGCTACAATAAAGTAAACTAATTAAAATTACCTAACAGAAATTTTAAATAAACTGTAGTTGACTCTGATAGAGGAAATAAAATGAGATTAAAAGAAACTGACAGTCTTGCTGTCCCTTGTCGATTTGTTCAACCTTCCTAGTCTTTTTCTGAAACTCTGTGTGTCTCGTCGCGGTCTTCACCCTGTCGACCAGATGCTCCTGCATCACATAGATATTTTTTTTTTTTTTT
>APFE030802879.1:45491-71258 GCA_000404065.3 Pinus taeda
TTTTTTTTTTTTTTGTTAAGTTGGGGCGAGACTCTCCGATTTACATGTCCATTATGTACCCCTCTACGGGGGAAGGGTAGCCCAAGATTTGGGCCCAAGACTTCCGGTTCGGTGAGACTTCATTTCCACGGCCCTTGCCGCTTGAGCTACCCCATGTGGACATGGCCACTCATAGATATTATTGATCTTTTATAATACTTTTAATTAAACAAACCAAACACCTATATTAATTCTTATTTTTTATTATATATGATGGTTTTTGTTATTTATTTATTTAATTTTAAAAGTGATACATGTCAATGCCAAGTTGAAGAGACACATAATTACACATCTCTCTCATACTGGGTTGTAGAATGAGCCTCTAGGATCAACCAATATAGATCCATCTTAGCAAGAGATCCAACAATAGCCGAGAATGAAGCAATATACATCCATCTCAGCTAGAGATCCAACAATAGCCGAGAATGAAGCAATATACATCCATCTCAGCTAGAGATCCAGCAAGAGCTGAGAATTATCAAATCTCCTAAGGTGAAAAGTTCTGTTAGAGTGGAAAATTTCAATAAATTTTTTACACCTAGACATATTTGATCATATATCTATATATAAATTGTCATTTTCCATTTTTTATGTTGCATTTTTTAATGTATAAAATGGATTAAAATTTACTTGAGCATAAAATAGTGAGAATTGCTTAAAATGTTTTAACTATAATTTTTTTTTCAATTTCTTTATATAATGTATATATAGTTTTCTTTAACTTTTAACTAATTTATTTCTCTAAATTGATATAACATTATGTTTTTTTATGTGTATATTGAAATACTTTATTTATGGTTGAGAGTGAGAAGGACATTTTTTTACCACTTCTCCTTAGTATGACCACTAAGAGAAGTTATTGATGTTTTATAACAGTTTAGATTAAAAAAACATATTCAGTTTCGTTTTTTATTATATGTGATGGTTTATATATATTTATATATTAATTTTAAATGGGACACATGTCAACTCCAATTTAAATAAATAAAAAATATTTAGATTTTACAAACATCTCTCATACTTAGTTGTATAATGAGCCTCCTCTTAGGTCAATAAATTGATTTGCTCATTTAAAATATGTATTTTTTTTAGAAGATTATTAAAAATGTATTTCTTATTTATATATATACACAATATATGAAAGATTATCAAAAACAATTTATGTCTTTTGTAAACTAATCAAAATTTATATACTTTAAAATTAAATTATTATTATTAAATAATACTTGTAACATAAGTAATAATATTTAATTCTGATTTTAAATTGAGTAGTAACAATAATAATAATACTAATAATTATTATTATTATTATTAAGTGATGAGGTAGTCTAAAGTCATATATATATATAGATATGGATAGACCTTCAAGGTGTAAATATTCCGTGGACTCAAAGATCTTCGGGGTTCATGAACCACATCGAAAAAAAGAGATTGTATATTGCTGGAATCACAAATTTGAATTGTTAACTCTCCATAATCTAGATTCTAGTCAAAAACTCTAAAACATATAATAATTTGGCAACCATTTTTTCAAAGTGGTAACCTATGTGCTATATGTTTTGAAGTTTTTCTACTAAAATTTTCTACTCTATTTTGCAACAAAATCTACTCTAATTTGCAAAAACATAAGGTTGTGATGTGTTGGAATAACAAGGCACTGAAGGTCTTTTAGGTTGATGAATACACACAAATGTATATATAAAATAAAACAAAATTTAAAGAATAAAAGATCAAAATTTCGTTAAAATAGTTTCACTCGGTTCTAGTCATAAACATCAAAAACTTCAAATTTTAAAACTTGTTTCTAAAATTTGACCCAATGGTTGGAATCACTAGTAATTATTTTTGCAAAATTCTATGACTCTTAGTGTTTTTCATGGTAAGTAATCTCATATGTTGGTGGAGGGGTAAACCCACATAAACCAGGATCTTCAAACACTGTGCATATGAGAATGCATTTTAACTATCAACCAAATCAGAAACTCAATGTCTGGCAAATTCCACAGATCTGTATGTTTACGAACTCCATTCGATTCACACTCTTTCATTCAATAATTACTATTTCTTATCTCCATTTAATAGGCTTTTAAAAATTATAAAACAAATGCCCCCTTTCATTAACATTCAAATCATCACCCATATTAGATCAACTAACCTTGTTCCGTCCCTATTACATCAGATACTCGAATACCCAGCTAGCATAGAATCTCCGCCTTAATCGCTTTCCAACATAAACCTATGAATTGATTGTTCTCCATAATTGCTTGGAACATACCTTGTAAGCATATGTATGCATCAAACGGTGTTATATAGCTCGCACATTAACTCTAACAGTTTTTCAAAACATGTCATGCGGAAGATTATATACGACGACTCTTTCGAGAACTAACAATTGTTGCGTGTAAAACGGATATCATTGGCAAATGCCGACAGCTACCTCAATGTGACAGTCGGTAACCAGGTCAGACCCATTATACGAAAATACAAAATACAACCCACGTCAGAACAATAAGATTCAAACCACGTAGAACTCCTTCGACCACAACATATTCACACGCACACCCACACAGTATCAAATCGATACCAAAACATCAAACGGTGCCATCATTCCTCTGTGTAAATAGAATTCTCCTCTGCTCGATAACGAATGTCCATCCTGCCACTTCCACCTCGAAATCATGATCAGGCAGACATGGGCACAATGGTGCGCTGACAATTCCTTCTGCGACCAAAACAATGAATTAAACAAGCATATACAGTGCCGGCTAAGCTTAGAGTTAAATATATATCAAAGGAAAATTGATTGGTGCCATGTTAAAACTTTATGATGCAGATACAGTGGAAATCAATATGGGTCAGTCTCCACCAATAATTCGATTCAACAGAGATGACAATAATTTGATTCAAAAGAGAAGCCACATCTCCTAAAATATTTTTATTCAACAGAGAAGCGTTTGAGTCTGTTGCTCTCTGGTTTGCGAAGGTGAATTTTTTTGTGCAGTCGCCTTTGAGTAATGTCCTTATGCGCAGGTCAGCAATACATGAGACACTATCTAATACAACATCACTACACAGTAAGCGCTAAGTGGAGAATAGAAAGGTAATTTCAATCTTTAATACACAGTAATAATTACTATTATGGCATATACTCATATTAACAAAACCTCATCGAGTTTTCCAAAGCGCTGAGAGAAAAATTCATCATGATAATTCTGGCACCGCCCCCTCTCTCTGATCAAATGAGAGCTTAGCTAACTCCTTATTTATAATAATAATGGATACATACATCAGAAATATATTTTCTCCTTATCTCCTAGAGAAAGCAAGCTTTTTCCCTTTTACATAATGATTTAAAGCTTGAAGCTTTTCTCCATTCTTATCCTAATTTTAACTGGAAAAAACATAGAAATTCTATCCCAATTCTTTTTCCTAACTATTCTCTCATATTCTTTTATTTAGAAAAATAATATTTACATAATATTCACTTCATAAAATAACAAAATAATTAAAATTATCACACCCCCTTTTTATTCCATATTTCAAATGAAGAAGGTCTTGATGCTCCTGCATCATACACCCAACCTTAAAATTAATCATGATCCTTTGATCATGTGTTCGGATATGTGTATGCTTGGATCCCATATCTTCTGTTACAACTTTCCATTTGTCGCTGCTTCTGTCTGTTGTTCTTCTCCAGGTCTCCACACTTTATGCTGCCTTGCTCCACTAGCTGCACTCTCGCAATCTTCTGTTGTCTTCCTTTTGCTGCTTCTTCTTTGTTTCAGTGTTGTTGGTCTCTTCCGGGATTCCTTCATCATCATCTGCCTCATTAGTTCAATTTCTTCGTCTAACAGATTTTCTCCAGCATCTTCAATGTGACCTGTACTAACAAAACAATTGTTAGAATAAAAAATATAAGGCATCAGTGCCTCTTCTACTGCTATCACTATTGTCTTAGCTATCACTATGGATGTTGCGGCCTCCCAATCTTCCTGTCCCTCTGCAACATTCCTTTGCTTGTCACCTGTAATTTCATCTGCAACTTTTCCCTTTTGTTCACTGTACTGAACTCTTTCTTCTGCAATCTCCCTGTCATATTGTGGATTCTCCAACAAATATTCTAACAATGCAATTTCTCTGTAACATCGCTGAAGCATATCATCATCACCTGCATTCATACATAAACTTTCATTTTGGACAAAATGTTTAACAGTATCAACTGTTACTTCCCTTATCTGTGCTTCAGACTGATTCTCTTCCTCAACAACCACAAGAACTTCCTCTTGTGCTGTAAGAGTTTAACAAGATGGCACATCCTTCTGAACACCTGTAATCACATCATAATTGTCAGCTATACAAACACAAGAGTCCACATTATCCAGCTCATCTGGATCTGCCCAATAATTTGAGAAATCATCAATAATCTTCTCCTCTGTTTCATCAATGGAAACCTCCTCTGCACCTGCAAACATACACAACTCATCAGTTTTAAAACTACAAGACTTTTTAGTCCTGACTTCTTCCTTCAACACTTTCCTTTTAATATATCTAGATGTGGAATTTTCAAATTTCATCTCTGGCACAAGAACTCTAAGTCCCTTTTTCAACAAGGCAATCAGAATTTGTCTCAACCTCCTCTGCAATTGTTGCCAAATCACTCTCTTTCCTTTCAGTGGAAAGATCCATTTTCATTTTTGATTTTCCTGCTCTTGCAACCATTCTTCCAGTACCTACAATTGTGCCTTTATTTTTGCAGTCTTTCTTTCTCTAACTCCTGTAGTCATCTCATCTCTATGGCATTTCTCTGAACCTCTTCTCTCTCTAGAAAAACCCCCTCTGCCTCTGGCAGACTGCTTCCTCATGAGTTTCTGACTCACCATGTGTTTTACTAGCCTCTGCAACAACAATCTCTCTTGCTGCCACTTACCTCACCAATCCTTCCCTCCGGATCTGGTCTTTTGGTAAGTACTTGGTTCACTGCCTCTGGAACCTCTTGAGCACTCCTCTGCTCTCTCTAGGTTGTCTCTTCAACTCACCTCACACTGTAATTATCCTATCTATCTAGCCTTCAGCTGAATGCCAGGTTCACTGCCACCTTCTCTGCAACCATAAACTTAAATCATAAATTTCAGCTCAAAAATCATCTCACCTCTTAAGATCTTGCATGATCTTGTCTTCTTGGCAATCCTCTCTACTGCATTTTTGTATGCTTGCTCATCAAATTTAAAAATACACTTTAGTTCTTCAACAAAACCTTCTTGCATTCATCAAAAACAAAACAAACATTCTTCAATGAAAACAGAGCAAGGCTCTGATACCACCTGATGCAGGGGTAAACCCGCATAAACCAGGATCTTCAAACACTGTGCATATGAGAATGCATTTTAACTATCAACCAAATCAGAAACTCAATGTCTGGCAAATTCCACACATCTGTATGTTTACGAACTCCATTCCATTCACACTCTTTCATTCAAGAATTACTATTTCTTAACTCCATTTAATAGGCTTTTAAAAATTATAAAACAAATGCGCCCTTTCATTAACATTCAAATCATCACCCATATTAGATCAACTAACCTTGCTCCATCCCTATTGCATCAGACACTCTAACACCCAGCTAGCATAGAATCTCCACCTTAATCGCTTTCCAACATAAACCTATGAAACGATTGTTCTCCATAATTGCTTGGAAAATACCCTATAAGCATATGTATATGCATCAAACGGTGTTATATAGCTGGCACATTAACTCTAACTGTTTTTCAAAACATGTCATGCGGAAGCTTATATACGACGGCTCTTTCCAAAACTAACAATTGTTGCGTGTAAAATAGATATCATTGGCAAATGCCGATAGCTACCTCAATGTGAAAGCCGGTAACCAGGTCAGACCCATTATACGAAAATACAAAATACAACCCACGTTAGAACAATAAGATTCAAACCACGCAGCGCTCCTTTGACCCCAGCATATTCACACGCGCATCCACGTAGTATCAAATCGATACCAAAACTTCAAACAGCGCCTTCATTCCCCTGTGTAAATAGAATTCTCCTCTGCTCGATAACGAATGTCCATCCTGCCACTTCCACCTCGAAATCATGATCAGGCAGACATGGGCACAGTGGTGCACTGACAATTCATTCTTCGAGCAAAATAAATAATTAAACAAGCATATACAGTGCTAGCTAAGCTTAGAGTTAAATATATATCAAAGGAAAATTGATTGCGCCATGTTAAAACTTTATGATGCAGATACAACGGAAATCAATATGGGTCAGTATCCACCAATAATTAGATTCAACAGAGATGACAATAATTTGATAAAAAAGAGAAGCCACATCTCCTCAAATATTTTTATTCAACAGAGAAGCATTTGATTCTGTTGCTCTCTGGTTTGCGAAGGTGAACTTTTTTTGTGCAGTCGCCTTCGAGTAATGTCTTTATGCGTAATGTCTTTATGCGCAGGTCAACAATACATGAGACACTATCTAATACAGCATCACTACATAGTAAGTGCTAAGTGGAGAATAGAAAGGTAATTTCAATCTTTAATACACAGTAATAATTACTATTATGGCATATACTCATATTAACAAAATCTCATCGAGTTTTCCAAAGCACTGAGAGAAAACTTCATCATGATAATTTTGGCACCACCCCCTCTCTCTGATCAAATGAGAGCTCAGCTGCCTCCTTATTTATAATAATAATGGATACATACATGAGGAATAGATTTTCTCCTTATCTACTAGAAAAAGCAAGCTTTTTCCCTTTTACATAATGATTTAAAGCTTGAAGCTTTTCTCCATTCTTATCCTAATTTTAACCGGAAAAAACATAGAAATTCTATCCCAATTCTTTTTCCTAACTATTCTCTCATATTATTTTATTTAGAAAAAGAATATTTACATAATATTCACTTCCTAAAATAACAAAATAATTAAAATTATCACACCCCCTTTTTATTCCATATTTACAAATGAAGAAGGTCTTGATGCTCCTGCATCACATGTAGTCAAAAACACAATTTAAACAACAAAATATCACAATTTAACTAAATGTATTTACAGTAAATTTCACCAAAAACTCGAAAACTCATAATAATTACACAACACTCTTTTTTAGATCATTTGTATGTTTTATATTTGAATATTAAATAGTTAACTCTTAAACTAGTATTGATCTCATTTCATCAATTAAGAGATATGTATTGGTGGATATGATTGTTAAGAAATATAATATATATATATATATATATATAATATATATAATATATTATATATATTATATATATAATATATATATATATAATAGGAAGAATATATACTTATGTAACTAATCAAATTATTAGAAGAAAATGTGTCACTTATCCTATAAACAAGAAAGTTTCATACATCAATTTAATATTTAACTCCATAACTCTAAAAGTATATTATTATTATTATTTGTCAAGTTGGATCCCATAGGCTTTACCTATGGTTTAAGGAGTAGTGACCTAGGGGCATCCATGCTGTCAAAGTCACCCAGGGATCAGACTCGGTCTTGGCAACACCATCCCTAAGATGATCAATTTTTTGACATGTCCTCCCCTAGCACAAGGTACAACCACCCCATGTGAGGTTTGATCTTGGGTCACCTTGTTAAGGAGACCCATGCTCAACTGATTGTGCTAGTGGGAATTCACAAAATTAGACTATTATTATTAAATAATATTTGTAACCTAAATAACAATATTTAATTTTGGGATTTTAAAATTGATTTATCACTAGTAATAAATAGTAATTGTAGCTTAAAGTGATGAGGTTCTCTAAGGTCAAATATAATTAAAAATTTTTATAGTTAAATAATGTGGTCCAATGTCCACACATTATCAAACATTCATGTCTCGTGAATCTTCAAAATGATTCCCCAACAGTTTGGTGGCTCCTCATTACCATCGAAATCCGAGCCCATGCAAACACATGACTTCAAAATATTGTTGTAAGTGTGGTATGGGATATATGGAGGTTCAACTACACCCATAATAAATGTGGGAGGGAGTAGGGGCATGTTTTCCTCATTCATAAGGAGAAGCACACACACGTAAGGTAAAACATTTTAATGGCACAAGTAGAAAATCACAGTGGTTTTAACTTAGATATGAATTTCTAGTATATAGAATGTACATTGAAAATTGGTACATTGAAGATCGTGTGTGGATCTATTTCTTAGTAGGGCATATATTCCTAGATAATGAGCTTATAAGGCTAGGATGGTCATCACTTTTTTTTTTTGCAAATTTTCAAGTCTGAATATCTAATGTCATACAAAATAAACAAGGTCATTGCGTAGGTCAATACATGGAGATGCCACCTATCTTGGATAAGGAGGAATTCATCCATCATCTAGATTACCACTCTGCAACGTTGGATCACATTTTGTATTATTTAAACAAATAAGAGGAAACAAGGGTCACAGAGGTTGAGGCCTAGTTACTGCTCCTAAATCAAAAGAATTGTCTGCTACAAACTAAAAATGACAGACTAAAAAAAAATATCGAGCTATTAGACCTCCATTTTGCAAGACTTGAATCGTTGAGTGCTAAAGGTGTATAAGAAGTCATCTTGGATGAGGACATGAGGAAGGTGTTGGATGTGAATTAACTTATGACCTTGGAAGGACTGAAGGAAGATGTTGAGGTGGCAGGAGTGACCGAGGTCCCTGATCCAATGCAATAAAGGAAAGATGCTGATGAAATTGTTGATGTTAACTTTAAATTTGGCTTGATCAATGTAGGTTATTTCTCTATTTTTTTTTAAATTGTGTATTTCAAATATGTACCAGTTTTAGAATTTTACTGGAAGGTTTTGGGATGATATATATTAAGATTTACAGTATGCAGGACGTGTAGTAGCTTAAAATGAATTTTTGGACATGTTTGAGCTCAATAGTCAAAGATTTAGGTGAAATTGTAAAATTTTCTAGCCTTGAAAGAAACTTGATATTAATATAAAAAATCCTAATCATTTCTTTAAAAAAAAATACAGAAATAAAAAACTCAATTTTATTCACATTTAATTATATAGATAGTTATTGTGACTTAAATAATAATATTTTCTTAGATTTATTCCTAGAATATATATCTGTTTTATATTTCTTAGTTTTAAAAGCCCTTAGTGTTTTACAAGAGTATGAGAGACAAGTTGTTATACTAAATAAATGCATTACAATAATTAAAAGAAAAAATATCGAATTCACTTTCAAAGTAAAAAACTAAATTAAACTAAATTAATATTAAAAAAAGGAAAATTAACAATGTAACAAACATAATAATGAGAAATAATTAATTAAAATGTATAAAGGTGTATCTTATCAAAGAAACACATCTCTTCATATGAAAGGGCACTATGTCTCGTATTTATAATGCTCCTCATCATAACTATCAATCCAATTTATTCTATCATCCATCAATATGTATATTGTTTACAATATTTCATATACAAATACATTATAAGTACAAACAACTAGAATATTTTTTTAGTATAATCGTATCAGAGTCTTGTTCTTCGATCTCAACCTTTTTCCCATAAAACACTCGATCTGTAATTCCATGGTGATCAAAGTGTTTCGCTGCACATTTTTAGGAGATTCTCCATTTTTTCCTCAACACCTTTTGGCCATTAAAAAGGAAGAAAGAAATAAAGTTTTACACTTAAAAAACTCCAACAGAAAAAAATGAGAAAATTTATAGTTAAAAAACCTTAATAAAAAATTATTAGAACAAATTAGGGATTTAAAAGATGAGAAACTCTCGTTATTCTTTTATAAATGTTAGAAAATTATATATTACATAGCAATGGAACACATAAAATATATTGCAAAACTATAAAAACAGAAAATGCATAAAACAAGAGAGACACAGATATATGTGGTTCACCCAATGCATGGCATCAAAATGAAATTGAATCATAAGCTAAAGAACTTTTACTCTAAGAAAATGATAACCAAAATTTTCTCACTCAAATTAAGAAACTTAAGGTTGATAAGAAATCATTAAAGAAGAAATTAAAAGAACTAATCATGAAAGAACTATCAATGTCTTCAAATGTAACAGTGCAAGTTGAAGAAAAAGGAAAAAATATCGATCCATTCAATACCACGACTGAAGAAGATGACAAATCAGTTGAAGGAAAAACATACTCAGATGTTTTAGTTCATATGATGAAATTTCTAAGGGAATATTTTGTAACCATCTCAAAAACATCAATACCCGAAGTAAATCAAGAAGTTGCCACACATATGATAATACAAAATTAAATCACAAAATTCGTTATCGACATCTGAAACACAAGACAAGACATCGTAAAAATTTTGGGTATCCATTTCACTCAAAAAGAAAAAAAAAAACACTTATGTTTTGAATAATAAGTATGTTAATACAATCCAATCTCATGATAAGAAATTATCTCAACCATCAAGTAATTGCAAATTTCCATAGAATATTGATTTAGGATTGTGAGATACCTTCTCAGTTCAAAAACCTTATTTATCTTTCAAAGGATCCTATCATCTTCTATCATCGAAGATGACAACTTGAATAATTCCAAAAAGATGTGAATAGATTACAAGAGAAATAAATAAATGACATACATTGTCGGCAATAAGATTAGAGGAAAACATCTTTGAAGAAGAAGAAAATGTTATGAATATAATTTATATAAAAATTAAAATAACAAAACTAATTATAATAATAATTAAATTAATGATAATCATAATGAAGAGGCATTTCTAAGGGGACATGACCATTCATGAAGGGGCACTTACCTTGACATATAAGGAGGCCCTAATTTGTAACATTGACATCTCATATCTCATATCTCTTATATTCAAATATTCTTATATAGATATATTATTATTCTCATGATAGACATTCTTATATTCCACACATTTTTAATATTATATTATGCATATGAAATTGTTCATCAAATTATGAATATAATTATATACAAAATAAAATAAAATAATAATCATAATAATAATAGAATAAATAATAAGTAGTACTTAGGAGGCATGTCTAAGGGAACATGACCATTCATGAAGGGGCACCTGCCTAGGTATATAAGTAGGCCCTCCTTTGTAACATTGGAATCTCATATCTCATATTACATGTATTCAAACACTCTTATATAAATATATTATTCATCGCATGGTGGAAATTCTTATATCCCAGATATTTTAAATATTTTGCTAGTATTTCACATTCTAAATTTCTGCAACCATATTCATTGTGTTATAAAAAAACTTCTCGATTCATCACATTTGCTATTTTTACTCTCGACGTTTCAAACCAGCAACTATGGTTCATCTTCAAGATGAAAAATATATGAAATAATGAACTTCCCATGTTATTAATAAATAGAAGAAGGATGTGAGAATAATGGCGGACACTAACACTAAATTTACAAAATCCAATATTAATTAGAATTTATGAATTTATGAATTTTAAGGGGATTAAAGATAAAATCAAATGAGTTTTTTATGATTTAATTAATAATATAAATGGTAATATTTAGATAATATGAATCTAATATGTACAAATGCTTTAGTAAGTAATGTTAGGATTATAATATCCATATCGGATTATATTATGTTAATAAATATTCAAAATATAATAAAAATATAAATATATAATGAGAATCAAACAAATGTGTATATGTGAAAAATAAAAAAATTTGATTGTTGTTTAATAGATTATAATGTCATTAATTAGGCTTTGATTAGAGGGGTTATATAATAATAAGCTTATGAATAAAATTAAGAAAAATAGATAAAGTGATTGATCGTGTGACACATTCAGGATTCTTCAAGGCTAGGGAGTGGAGGTTTTAAAGATATTGATTTGGATGTTAAAGTGGGAATTGAATTCTCGCTAATGATCCATATATCCTCTCGAGGTAGTTCAGAGGGATAAACTCTGGGCTTAGAGACTCATCAAAAGGTTTTAGTCCCCAGTTGTAGGCTTCAGATAGCCTAGGAAGTGATTTTGTTAGTTCAGTCACTTGGATAGCACTATGAGGGTGTGATTTTGACTTGGTGGTCACTCGGACGGATCGATAAGAGAGCGACTTTGGTTCTTTTGTGTTTAGGGAAATATTCATAAGCACACTCCTCAAGTGACTTTATTGTTATAGTTGCTCATATAATGTCTTAGTAAGTGTGACTTTGAGATTTTTAGTTGCTCACAATAATACTAATGATAAAGGATTTAGATTTGAGGTTTTGGCATCTTAGCATCAGTGATTTGTGGATATGGGTTTCTCTGCTACATATCAGTGGATCTATCTTTCTATGTTGTTATAAAACATCTATAGGTCTAGCATATTGTTACCTGTTGTTGATCATATGTATTGGGCTTGTTGTACTCACTGTTATAACTTTTTATCATGATCTAAGAAGAAGAAGAATATTTTCAAGGGTTTTCCCAATATTGGGTTTTTCCTTGGTCGCGAACCGATCGTGTTGTCTCTATAAGTTTGCATGCTTTATTCTAATGTTCCTTTTATATTCTTATACATTGATGATGATGGTGATGTTGTTTCTTTCTATTTTATTGCACATGTTGATGTATAATAGTATAGATCTCAATAATGAAATAATAATATAGGGTGAACTTAAAGTATTAATGGTGAAATACAACTGTCATAGTAAAGAACAATGTTTCCTTAAGGAAAATTAATGTGGAGTCATATCCAGGTTGAATAAAATCCATGGAAATCATCGTGATGATGACACCATTGATGGAAGCAACAAGAGGATGGTGGAAACCTATAAGAATTGTAGGGTTTACAAAAAACCCTACGGATGTTGATGATTAGGGTTTGATGTATTATATGAGGCTACAGATGGAGAGAAATTCTTGGTCTATTGTATATTCTTTAGATTTTATGTATGAAACTCCATCATGATCTATGTGTAGATGCTCAACCACTCGTAGAAGATTTGATGAATTTCGAGATGGGATAACCCTTAGGAGGTTTGGTTGGATACTTGAAGACAACATTGGTATATGGAACATGGACATTGATGACTCTTGAATATTTATTTGAGAGGGAGAGGATCACCTCTCATTGAAGATATGCATTTCTTTACTTATGATGCTTCTTACTTATAGATCTTATGATTATGTTTATTTGATTATATGGAAGTTTCTAACCTCCATGATGACATGTGATGAGTGGGTCCTTCGTAAGGATTCTTTTAGGATGCATATCTAGAAATAGGTAAAGAGGTACTTGATGAAAATATGAAATAGTACTTCAAGTAGCTCATGGGTAATGAGCACATGCTCTAGTATTTGGATACTACAAGATATGGATGGTGTGTTGTGTTTCAACTATTGAATTGGTAAGCCCTAAGGTTGGATGAGAATGATTCTTTATTTAATGGATCATACATGTATATGAAAGTGACTTAGATCTATGTTTCCTATGATGAAACGATGCACTTGGTATTGAACACTTTGATCTTCTTGAATTCATTGAAGTTATCTAATGTTGATACATTGATACAATTAATAGTTGGCTAACATCTATCATCTATTTTTTGTATATCTTGATCCTAAAGAAGGATAGTACCTTAGGTCTATAAAATGACACTTTTCATAGAAGGATAGTTCATTGACTCCTATACATTATTCTATTGTTAATTCTTGTGATAAGCATGATGAAAGCATATGGAAAGAGTGATTGACACTCTTGTTGTTTGACCTATTTTGATCTCCTTAGTCATGAGGAGCATGGTATCTTTCATATGAAAAGTATAACTGTACGATTGATATTCCAGATCTCTTACTACCTATGGTATTGTCTTCATGAAATATGGTTAAAGATGAAACAGTAAGTTGATGGAGTGACTTGATAGAAAATGCTCTTTTGTTCATAATCTTTGAGATATCATGTTGCTTCTATTTGCTTCTTTGAGTATAAATCTTTGACGAAAGATTGATTTCATGATGTTGATAGCCATATGTTTATCATCTAACAAATCTGTTGTTGTATGACTCAAGTCAAGATAGGTTAACTACATGAATGAAGATGAATGATGCAGATCCCCAGGTAGAGGTAGAATCACTTCTCAAGATTCTTACCCTTATCACTACTTGTATTCTATGGTTCTGAAGTATGATTTAAGTGCACCTGCTAGTATTTATCTACAACATGCCTTTAGATATGAATCCCATATAGAAATTAGGTTTTTTGTTCTAGTTGTAGTCATAGATCTCGGATATCTCGTCCCTGGTCGCACTCATGCTAAGGCCTAGACAACGACAAGACAACTAAAGTGGCTCCCATCCTAACCATAAGAGAGACGCTAGAGGTTTAACTCCTGTTCACCATTGTTTGAAGATTTCTAAAGATGTCTAAACTCTGATTTATGATGTCCTTGACATATTCTTCCACTATTAATTTATTTCTGAAGCTGTTGAGTTAAATTATTGATCATATAATGAGCTCTTTTTCTTGAAATCTAATAGTCACCTGAAATATATGAGGACCAAAGATGTATTGTAGATAAGAAAAATATTATCTAATAGGAAAAGGTTCAATGATTTCCATAACATTAACATGTAGACTAGATTTTTGTTTGCAGGTGACCATGACGTACAGACAGATATGTCACTATATCTTAGATACAAGGGGATGGCATGATTTGGCCTTACTGGTATTTATGAAAAGTGTTTCTTCGTGATGTTTCACAATAACTTTGAGTTCAATATTGAGATGTGTTTTTACTATAGATCTCTCTTCAATAACATATGGACATGATGTGAAGTCGAGTGATACGATTTGATGATTGTTGATTTTCCCCAATATCGATAATATGTGGAGATGATGACTTATTGGCCTCCTGATTCTTAGCACAACAGTTGAAATAATGAGGGTTATGATTTGGCACGAAAAATGGAACCTGCATGACTCATCCTTGACATATGCATTTACACCTAGTGATAGGATGACTTATATTATGCTTATGAGAATGACTTGATAATGTTTAGATTGATAATGCATGACTTATTAGTATGATGAAGTCATGATTTCATATGAGATACACCTATCTCCTAGTTGAAAGTAATAATACTTTGATAATGGTCATCATATGGGTTCTAAACTCTGATGAGTTGACTTTGTTGTTGATGGTACCACATTGAGTTATATAAGAATGATAATGTTGGCATTATCATTAGAGCATTCCAATCCAGATATTTTTAGATTTCAGAGTTCTATGATGAAGTCAGGACAATAAGTTCCAAAGTATGGCTTTGATATTGATTATGGTTTTGGTATTATATCCTCGTGATCTACTCGTGAGAGGTGATAAGCCTATGATGATATAATAAGAGGGAGAAGGCTTGTGAAGCCTGAAATAATGTATCATGGCATGATGAATCCATTTCTAGAATATGAAAAGAAATACCATATTTCAAAGCTATTGGAAAATGTCATAAAAAAAAAAGGAAAGTCCTTGGATACTCTTATTTGAAGTTCAATATGTTATTGAACTTGACATGGAATCCGACAGTTGGAGCATTGATGTTTTGTTTTGAACATCCATTTGTATATGTATGATGTGCATAATGAATTCATGAGTGTTTCTTCACTTACATAGAGTCACCATCGAGCATGCTTTGAAATATCTGCATAAGGTGTTCTATTTTGAGAATGTAATATTTCTCCTATGATATATACCTACAAAGATGTAACGTTGATACTTGAGATTATTGTTGATGTGGACATTCAAATGCTACTTTAGCATGAGATCTACCATGATATATTGGATGAGAGTTCGATAACATGACGGAGGTTGATCATGATGTTGCTAGAATAGCTAGCTATGAGGCAAAATATAAAAGCTCCATAGAAGAGTTGTTTGAGCATGATCTCGATATGTCAAGGATACGATGAATACATTGTGATGATCCAATTGGTAGAAAGCTCCATATCTATGGTTGGGACCAAGGTACTCTCATACATTGAGACAATACAATTATTCGAAACAAGATTAGACTTACAGTTGGCCCCTCCGTGAGAGGGAGGATGATTATGGTATCCTTTTATGATTCATATGATTATATATGATTTGAAATGATATTTGATTTGATGTTCTATATGAACAAGAAACAACTATTATTGAGGAAATATGATGATGAGAACATATTATTGATCATATTTTAATTATAATTAATGTGTGTGTTCGTATTTCCGAATATATTCGAAATTATGCATATATACAGAAGTGGGGATGAAGTCCATTATCTAGAGGAAGATTTCAATGTGTGGATAGTTGCACTTTGTGCTAAAGGATTTTATGGCTAATGTTTTAGTATTAAACAATGCATATGTTTTAATTGCAATAATACCAAAGAAAAAATTGGAATTTTATGATATTATTGATAATATTTTAGTCATAAATAATGTGTATCTCCTTGTTTCTACAACTACTTAAGTGGGGTCTGCATTTTGCTCACATTTATGTCTCATCCCATGCTTGATTTGCACAATGAAGTATGAAAAATTATTCCACACATGCTATATCTAGGCACACCTCCTCCACACACACTCTGGTCTACCACACACTGTTATTACTAATATTACTCATAATATTTTAGTGATAAACAATACATATCACTAGTCAATTGAGTAAAAGTTGTGTGGAGTGCACACGAAATTGTGCAGAAAATCGTGTTTCATTGAGCATACACTTTGTTTATAGGACATGCAGAAGTGTAAACTATCAATTTGCCATTCTTTTGCTAGAGTGTGCAAGTGAAAAAATAATTATATTGCCTCATATTACTCAATGTTTCTTCTACACATTCTATTGGATTTGGAGTGTGACTATCTTCTTGATTCAGAGGTCTTATCTCAGCCACTTCTAGATCCCAATCCTCGACGGGGGGAGGGGGTGTGAGGGGGCTTGCCCCCCCACTATTGTTGTGTGGGGGGTCTAAGGGGGGAAGCTGAGATAATATAATTTCGTAGTCAATAAGGTTCATTCATTAGGCGGATCATCTGATGGTAAAACTTATGAAGAAATTTTGTTTCAGATATGTATTATTATTATGAGTAAGAAAGAGACAGTAGATTGTGTGAGAGAGAATAGGAAAATATAATGGACCTATTATAGATTGTATATCTTCATTTTGTTGTATAAAATAAAAGGAAGGATTGGCTGTTTCTTCGTGGACGTAGTTCACATTGGGTGAACCACGTATATCTGTGTCTCTATTGTCCTATGCATTTTTGTATCTGTTTTTCCACAATATTTTGTGTATTTATTTGCTCCATTAATTAATTTCTAACAACTTCATTCTGTTGGACATGCTTCATTTTTTACACATTTTTCATTGTATATAGAAAAAGCTTTTTTCTTAGCTTTAGCAAGTGTTCTATCATATGGTTATATATGTAAAAGTTTTAAATGAAAGAGTATAAGATAAACCAAAGAAACGTTTTTTTCCTCGCATGTAAAGGCGTTGTGTCTGTGTAAAACTATTATAAAATTCTTGTGCAGATAGATTTTACTTTGTTAAAATAAAAAATCATGGTCAATTGATATAGTGCAAATTACATCTTTGGTTTTTTATTAAGCCTAAGCAGTATCTTCAATTTGTATTTGCTTTGGATTATTTATGTTCAACATTTGGTTCTTTTCATATGATATTTAGAGATGCCATTCAGGCATAATTGAAATTCAAATGTGTTCTTATCTATGTTTCATCATTCTGCAAACTTAGGAAACTCTAGGACTTGCCCCTTGTCAAATAGAGTCATATTTCCCAAGCCCTCACAAAGGCATACAAACAATTTTTCCAAGTTCTTCCAGGATCTACAGTACTCGTAAAGAGGAGGTAGTATCAACTTCTCAAGGAATACAGACTTAATGTGGCGAAAATACTAATAAGCCATTAAGTACTGCATTCTTTGAATTGTAATTGTACATGATAAGAACCTGAAGCTTTGGTATGATATGTAAAAATGTTTGAAGACAATATTTACTTGCATCAAAGAACAAAGCAAGAGCTTTCACCTCATAAAAATATATTTGAGACCAACCTTGTTCTTCCATTGAACCTATAGTAATGTCCCATAAATGTAAAAGCTAAAAAGCTCAGATGTTATGCCGATAAAAATGCTTCCTTATTAAATTTGAAAATTTAGTAAATTGAACAAATAATTATTCGATGCTTATGAAAGGAAAAGAGAATAACTCTCATGGATGACCTTTATGAATTGAAACAAATTGAACCTTAGATGTATGCTTTAGTGCCAACCAATTTATGGGAATAGCATCCTAGTTGGTAGGCATGAAAAGCCTCTTATCAACGGCACTATCCTGGCTTGCCAGACGCAAGTCTAGATCATGCATCACATCATGTTAATTAAAGAAAAGCTAGCTAGCACAATCAAATGAGATGGCTAGATTATTGATACATCAAAACTTGTACTAACCAAAGGTAGTGATCTGAAAAACACCTTTACCTTTATGAGCTAAAACATTTATTTACCTTGCCTTCTTGATTTCTAATTATGTTTTTGCCTCTACTTTTTTGCAAAGCTTCTGCTCATCAAACACTTTTATGGACAACACCACTTAAAATTAAGTTCAGATAAGAAGAGAAAAAAATAATCAGCAAATTTATTGAAGGTAGAAAATCTAAGCAAGTTCCTCACCTTGAATCGCTTGTGAGATTTAGTAGATTAGGACTTTCAAGTTCTAACAGGACCACAAAAGAATCTTTCGAAACAATTCCAAGGACATATACCCAAAGGAAATACTCAAGTCGAGACAGGTTAACTACATGAATGAAGATGAATGATGCAGATCCCTAGGTAGAGGTAGAATCACTTCTCAAGATTCTTACGCTTATCACTATTTGTATTCTATGATGTTGAAGTATGATTTAAGTGCACCTGATAGGATTTATCTACAACATGACTTTAGATATGAATCCCATATAGAAATTAGGGTTTTTGTTCTTGTCGCAGTCATAGATCTAGGATATCTCGTCCCTGGTCGCACTCATGCTAAGGCCTAGACAACGAAGAGACAACTAAAGTGGCTCCCATGCTAACCACAAGAGAGAGGAGGTTTGACTCGTGTTGACCATCATTTGAAGATTTTTGAAGATGTCTAAACTCTGAATTATGATGCCCTTGACATATTCTTCCACTATTAATTTATTTATGAAGCTATTGAGTTAAATTGTTGATCATATAATGAAGTATTTTCCTTGAAATCAGATAGTCACCCTAAATATATAAGGACCAAAGATGCATTGTAGATAAGACAAATATTATGTAATAGGAAAAGGTTCAATGATTGCCATAAGAATTTATCAAACTATAAAAAATATAGATTTACTTTAATCAAAATTTATCAAATTCTAAAAAAGATTAAGTTTGTTGATATGTAAATCTTTTTTTATTCCTATCAGTTATTGATAAATATATGCTTAATATGGATTTATTCTCAACTCTAGATAGATATGTGCTTAAGATAGATCTATGCTAGTGTGTATATTAAAAAATGTATATATTAAAAAAATTGATTTAAATTTAGGACCACGCAGCTGTCTAAATTAATTTTAATATCTAAATTAAAATTAAATTAAAGAAAACTTTAAATACCAATATCCATTAAAAAAGGGTGATAATTAGGTTTCCCTCACAAACCAACCATGAAAGGTTGGCTATCAAGCCCAACCCTCCTTGGAGGCATGAGTGCAAACCATAAATTCTTTCTCCATATGGTTCCTTCAAAATTGGCCTTCTAGTTAATAATATCTTTAACCTTTGGAACAAGTCTTCACATTTTTCAGTCCAAATGAGCTTCTTGTTCTTTCCTTCAAGCTTGGTAATATAGTTTGCCATATTAAAAAACCCTTAGACAAATCTATTATAATACAAGACCATGCCCATGAAACATGGTACCTCATGAACATTGGTTGGTGCTGGCCATTCCATGATTGTGTATTTGCATAAAAATTGACAACACTTGAATGAATTTTGAGGGCTTCAATTCGATAAAAGAGTAAAATTTGAAATTTCATCACCACATTTGGCTCAAAAGTGTAATCCATCTTCATGCATTCACCCATTAACCATGTGTAGATGCCCATGTTAAAAAAGGATTACCCTTTGAGATCAATGTGACTAAAGGAGATTGGAGCCATTGACATGTTTTGAACTGGAAACATATTCCATTAAAATATAAGCTTTGTCATGAGTACCTTTACTTTGCTCATGTGTGGAATGTTATGTTGAAACTATTTATACACTCAAAAATGTATTTTAAACAACAAAAAATTGACATTTTTTGTTTAAATTATATAGCTAGATTCCAATAAAAAAACTATTTAGTCTACACTTTGTGCTCTATATATATCTGACGAGTTACCATGAACTATCTAGTTGAAATCTAGACCTTTGGATTGAAACCCTATTGCCTAGATGATGGAGACTAATATAGTTGCATCCATCGATTATGAACGGTGGTGAGATGGGGAGTCTCTAAAGGGTTCTTTAGGGTGAGGTTTACAAAGCCTAACCTCTAAATTCTAGTAATAAAATGATCATAGGATTAATAAAATTTGCATTCCAATGCTCAAAGCTCAAAATAAATGTTGTTAGCTAAGGAGAGAATTATTTAATGCAATAGTATATTTACACATGTTAGAGAGACCACACCGATTAATATAACAAGTATTCTGCTATGTAATCTAATAAATCTATTTCTCGTGGAGACTCTAAAAAGATAAAAGGAAAGTAATGCATGATATTAACAAAAGATAAAAAAAAAAATAATGCATGATATTAACGAATGTATTTAACATTTAATTGATTGATTTCTATATTGTTGGTGGATGGGGTTACATTCTCTTATCAATATTTTAGAGTATAATTTAAATAATTTGTTTTAATATTAAATATTAATATTGAATAATATATTTTAATATGAAATATATAAATAAAAAGGGCAAAGTATATGTATTATATGAAAAACTAATTAAAGATAAAATAATTTAGGTTTTTTTTAAACTAAAGAAAATTTGTAATAAATTTTATTTTTAACACATTTTTTGAATTTATCAAACTCTAAAAAATATAGATTCATTTTAACTAAAATTTACTTAACTCTGAAAAAAATAAAATATGTTGACAAGTACCATTATCTAACTATTTTGTTGAATATTAAATTTATTTACACACTCAAAAATGTATTTTAAACAACAATAAATAACATCTTTTATTTAAATTGTATTTTAAACAACAATAAATAACATCTTTTATTTAAATAGTAATGAGTTAACTTTCTCGTTGAAATCTACACCTTTCGAATGAAACCCTAATGCTTGGACGGTGGAGACTAATATAGTTGCACCCATCGTAATTAATCACAATTATGACAGGTGGTGAGATGCTCTCTTGCCTCTTTACAAAGCCTAACCTCTAAATTTATATAACAAGTTAAATGAACTGTTGAGATTTTCTGTTTGAGTCAAATAGGCAAAAGTATCTGAAGGATGACAACAATAGGGATTCAGTTCCGAGATTAGCTCCAGGTTGTTGGGAGGGAGTTAATGCCTCCTATATTTGATGTGAGGGAGTTATGAGGCTCTTAGATTCTCTATGCTATATAACAGGCAATCATTCGGATGATTTGCTATGAGAGTGTGAGGATTTCTTGATGAATCTCCAATTTATTTAATATATTCCTGATGCTTATGTTTGGTGGACGTAGCCCAGATTGGTTGGGCGAACCACGTTAATTCTTGTGTTTATGTGCTTGAATATTGCTGTTTGTTTAATTTATTTGTTGTGCACCTGATCCAACAATTGGTATCAGAGCTTGTTGAAGGTGTTGGTGTGTGTCTGACTGCTGGAGGTGGAGCACTGCGTGTGGAAGCTTACTGTTCAAACTGCCTGGAGAACACCTGTCCGCTTGCGTAATGCCTCGAGGTGTTGTATACTTGTGCGTGGAGCGGATCGGATAGCTGCCTGGAGGTGTTGTTGCTGCGTGGAGCGGATCCCTGCCTGGAGGTGTTGTATATTGCATGGAGCCTGTTCTTTAAATTACTGGTGCGCTAAAGTTTAAATTGTTGGTGCGTATGTTTTTTTATTGCGTGGAGCTGGTGTTTTAAATTGTTGGTGCGCTAAAGTTTTAATTGTTGTTGGCCCATGCTTAGTTGCCAAGCCTCTGGATTCGTTTTGCATCTTTTTTCCCTCTAAAAAACTATGATTAATGGGCCATGTTCACTTGCTTGCTAAGCCGGAGTCTTCCATCACAGATTTTTTTTTTGGGGGGAAATTTTAGCAGAGGTCGTAGGGGAGTTTTGAAGAAGTATACGGATACATAGGGTTTCAATGGTGCACTGGTAGATAAATTATGAGGTGCATAGGTTCAACGATCCATGAAGAGCATTGAAATTGAGTTGATCCTCAGGAAACTTTATAAGTGATCGTTAATATTAATTTTATTGATGTTTGGGAAAATGTCCTGTCCATGGATATGTTTTTAAATTAGATGCACATGAGTACACTTATAAGAAAGAGGTTGGATGGATCTATGGCTCTATTACACAAGATCCTCTAGCAGATTTTAAGACACATTTCCGCGGGTGGAGTTCCATTTACTGCATGCACTTGACCAGCGTTTTGCGCAAGGCAGTCTAAAGAATGGTTTTTTGGAGGCACATAAAGCATAGGAACATCAAATTGTCATAGGAACGCAAAATGATGAGCAGTGTATTTTGAAAATATATCCTAGGATGCCCGAGTTTTGATTTACGACCTTGTTGCTGGTATCGCTTTGCTTGTTGGCTGTGTGCACTGTCTATAAACTAAAAGGGCATATACTATGTTGTCTCATGGGTATTCCTTTTGGATTGGCTAAATTTTTTTGGTAATTGTGTTGAAATAGTTCCAAAGGGCAGTTTTTTGTTTTAAAGGCAAACGCAGAAAGACATAGGCAGAATTATTTTTTTTTGTGAAGGGAAGATATTTTTTGTAAAGGCATAGGCAGTTTTGTTCTCTGTTATGTAAAAAAAAAGGCATAGGAAATTTTTTATTGCTGGTTGGATATTGGAGATTATTGTTTTTTTTGTTGATACAAATGACGAAAACTCAAAGTGCCCGGTTTGAAATTGAGAAATTTCATGGCAAGAATAATTTTGAGATCTGGAAGGTAAAAATGCATGACTTGCTTGTCCAACAAGGCGTGGTAAAGGCATTGATGGGTAAATCCAAACAAACTTACAACATCACAGACGATGAGTGGGACAAAATGGATGAAAGAGCTGTAATTGCCATTCGATTATGCTTGGCGGACGATGTCTTGTTTAATATTGTGTCGGAGGCAATAGCTACTGGTTTGTGGACGAAACTGGAGAAACTGTACATGACCAAGTCCTTAACCAGTAGGATTCTCCTGAAGCGACAGTTGTACAGTTTGAGAATGAAGGAAGGTACATCGATTGTTGATCATTTAAATGCTTTTAATACTCTTCTTGTGCAATTACAAAGTATAGAAGTAAAAATTCCATCCGAGGATAAAGCTATTACTTTATTGTGCTCGCTGCCCGAATCATGGGATCATTTTGTTACTTCTATAAGTCTTAGTTCATCAGAAACTATTGAGTTTGATGATGTAGTTGCATCCTTATTATCGGAAGAAACAAGGAGGAAGTCTCATTCCGAAACCTCTACATCAGAAGCTATGATGGTTAGAGGTTGTTCAAAAGAAAGATGCCCCAGGAAGCTGAGCGACTCACGTTCAAAGTCGAAAGGGAAGAAGAATAAGCTAAAGTGTTGGTTTTGTGGCAAATCAGGGCATTTAAAGAAGGACTACTGGAAGCGACAGCAGCAAAATTCAAAAGTAGAGTCTTCGACAGAGAAGAAGGAGGCGAATACAACAGATACAGGTTCGACATCGGGTTCAAGTATGAGTGATGAAGTATTATCGGTTAATGTGTCAAATCATGGTCAACATTGGTTGTTATATTCTGGGGCATCAAACCACATGTGTATCCATAAAGAATGGTTTAAGGATTATAAATCAATTAATGATGGTGTTGTGTACATGGGTAATGATGTAACATGTAATATTGTTGGGATTAGAAGCATACAACTACAAATGTTTGATGGAACAATTAGAATATTAACTAATGTAAGGCATGTACCAGATTTAAGGAAAAACTTGATTTCATTAGGAGCACTTGATTCAAATGGGTATAAAACAGTAATTCAAGGTGGAGTAATGAAAATTTACAAAGGCATCTTACTAGTTATGAAAGCTAAGAAAGTAGGAAATCTATTTCAGTTAGAAGGAGGTACACGGTCAACTTTTGTGTCTACTGTGTCTGCACATGACAGTAATTCCATTCACTTATGGCATCAAAGGTTGGGGCATATGAGTGAGAGAGGGTTGAAAATATTGGCTGATCGCAAGTTACTTCCAAATCTAATGTCTGGAAAGTTAGATTTATGTAAGCATTGTCTGTTTGGTAAACAAAGTAAACAAAAGTTTAAAACAGGAAAACATACTAGTAAAGGCATACTTGATTATATCCATTCAGATGTTTGGGGACCAGCCCCTACAACTTCATATGGTGGTTCGTCTTATTTTGTATCATTCATTGATGATTTTTCTAGGAAGGTTTGGGTCTACATGTTGAAAAGAAAGTCTAATGTGTTTTCAGTTTTCAAGCAGTTTAGAGCATTGGTAGAAAACAACAATGGTAGAACAATAAAGTATTTAAGAACTGACAATGGTGGTGAATTTACTTCCAAGGAGTTTGACAACTATTGCAAGGATGTAGGGATTGAGAGGTATAAGACCACGGTTTATACTCCTCAGAAGAATGGAGTTGTTGAACGCATGAACAGGACTCTTCTCGAGTGAGCAAGGAGTATGCTGAGTAACACCGGGTTGCAGAAGGAGTTGTGGACGAAAGCGGTGGCAGCAGCTTGTTATGTGATAAATCAATCTCCATCAATGGCGATAGACTGCAAGATTCCGCAAGAGGTATGGAAAGGACACCCTTGTGACTATTCTAAACTCAGAGTGTTTGGTTGTGATGCATATGCTCTAGTGCCTAAACATCAGCAAAGTAAGTTAGATCCAAAGTCTAAAAGGTATATCTTTGTTGGGTATGGTGTTGGAACAAAGGGATATAGATTGTGGGATCCTACTACCCGCAAAATCATCATCAACAGAGATGTAAAGTTTAATGAATCCTCTCTTATACAGTTAGATGTAGATAGTCGATTGAAACAGGATGATGTATCTGGCTTTCAGCACATTCAGTTTGATAGCATTTCTAACGATAGTCATGATGACCGTAGTTCAGATACTAGTCATGAAAAGGTTTCAGAATCAGAATATGAACAAGGTTCAGGTTTAGATCATGAACACGTCTCAGATACTGATCGGCAAGAAATTCCTACAGGTGGTAGTCAGCCAATCGAGGAAGTGCCAGAAACATCCTTAAGGAGGTCGACAAGAATCAAATAGCCACCGAGAAGGTATGATGATTATGTCACTTCTGTTGCATTTACTACTAATGACAATGAACCTCTGTGCTATCAGGAAGCAATAGAAGGTTCGAAGAGTGACAAGTGGAAAGCAGCCATGAAGGACGAAATGATGGCCTTGAGTAAAAACGACACATGGGATCTGGTGGA
>APFE030802879.1:80890-107564 GCA_000404065.3 Pinus taeda
CATTCTTTATGTTACTTTTTTAATGTATAAAATGAATCAAAACTTACTTGGACATAAGATAGAGAGATTGCTTAAAAAATTTTAACTGTCAAAAAGTAAATTTTTTCAACTGTTTTATATAATGTATATATACTTCTTTTAAAACTTTTTACTACTTTATTTCTCTATAAAGTTGATATAAGATTATGTTTTTTTATATGGTTGAGCCTTAGAGGAAAATATTTTTACTACTTCTCCTTATTATGGTCACTTAGAAAGATTATTGACGTTTTCTAATACTTTTAACTAAAAAATCCAAACACATATATTCATTTTTATTTTTTATTATATCTCATGCTTTTTATTATTATCTAATTAATTAATATTTTTTTTCTAAAGGGACACATGTCAACTCATATTGGTCTGTAGAATTAACTTTTTAGTCCTTTAATGTAAGATTTTGTTGTTTTATATGCACATTGAGATGTTTGATTTATGGTTGACAGTGAGCATCAAATTTTTTACCACTTCTCCTCAGTATGGTGAGATCTTATTGATGTTTTATAATATTTTTAGTTAAACAAATGAGACACCTATATTAATTTTTTATTATTATATATGATGGTTTTTATTATTATTTCTTTATTTATTTAATTTTAAAAGTGATACATGTCAACTCCAAGTTTAAGGGAGACATAATTACACCTCTCTCATACTGGGTTGTTGAATGAGCCTCTAGGATCAACCAATATAGATCCATCGATCTAGCTAGAGTCAAGAAGGATAAAATATCCTGAGGTGAAAACATCTTTTAGAGTGGAAAATTTGAATAAAATTTTTACACCTAGACAAGTTTGATCATATATCTATATATAAATTGTAATTTTCATCATTTTTTAATGTTTAAAATGGATCAAAACTTACTTGAGCATAAAATAGTGAGAAGTGCTTAAAATGTTTTAGCTATAATTTTTTTCTTTCAATTGATTTATATAATGTATATATAGTTTTCTTTATCTTTTAACTTTTTTTTTTTTGTAAACTTGGTGGTGCTTCCTCTATTAATATTAACTATTCAAAAATCAGAACTTCCATTTGTTCCAAGTGGCTTATTTTCTAGGAGGAAACCAGATAGCCACCTGTCTGCATTAAACCCTATCCAAAATTTGAAAATCTCTCTCTCTATCCATTTAGCAACATTATCTTTACTATCTATACTATTGTTCAAATTAAACAAGTAAAGGTTGTTCATCAAAATTTTATCAGAAATGTATTGGATCTGTGCTTCATTCCTCGTTTGAAGATATTACTCGAGTTAGTGCTTTCGCACTGGAGCCAAGGACCTCTCTCCTCTTCATGTCTTGTAGTGTTTTCTCAATTCTTCCCAAAGTCAAGTTGTTTCTCTAAGTTTGTATCTCGACTGTTGCAATCTCCATAAGTAGTTCTACCCTAACAGGATCCTTTTCCTTGGCATCCTCCTTTACCTCTAGTCCTCTGCTAGCTACTTGTTCCCGATTAAGAGTCATGGCCCATGCCACCATGTTCTGCATGACCCAATATTGTTGTATTGTCTGTTTGAAGAGTGAGTGCCATCCTCGACAATTCCATGGATCTGGAACCATACTCTCCCACTCCTCCATTGGAGTATCTTAGTTCCTTATGTTGTCATTTAGTTCTCTCTCCCATCTAGCAATCCCGGCTCTGATGTCTAGTGGGTTCCCTACCATGTAGGTTTCCTAACTTTCTCACATTCATTCTTTGCTCTTTTTTTGAGCCACTCACTCCCTCTACCATATTTTTGTCTCTCTTGCCCTCCCTAGTCACCATGTTGTTTGCGTGCCTGTTGTTGGCTGCTTCTTTTTGTTCACTGTGCTGGGCATGGTGTGAGGTGAGACTTATCACATAACCATTACGATTATCAGTTTGATAATAATAAAACAAATCAATTTCCCTTTTACTTGTGTCCCTTTTATTATCCCCTTCAGTGCTAGAACTTATGCTCTGTGAGATTTCTTTTAGAATTTCCCCATTCCTCTCATATTTATGGGTTCTTTCCATTCTTACTATTCTTGAGGTTTTTCCCTTGTGGTAACATATGTCGCTCAAACAGCATGACCAAGGCGTCCACTTAAGTTCACCCCCAGGGTAGGTTAGTTTACTATTTCTCGCATCACACGGAGTCTTGGTCATGGATATGTTTTCCATAAGAATGTTGACCCTATTTTCTTCCACCACTAGATGTCTTATGTTTCCCTGTTTCCCTCTTTTCTTGGTTCTATTTTCTCTTCAAGGTTTTTCCTTTTTTTCTTCTGGTTTTATCTGGGAGTTTCCAATAGGGATCATTATGATCTTGCTCTTCCTCATTTCCTTCTGAAAATTTGCTATGATGGAGACCTTTCCCTTTCTGGAATCTATTCTCTCCCTTCCTAACTTACTCCCTAGGATTTTCATTGGCCACTCTATAGTTTTGAGCCAACCAATGTCCTAGAAATTCTTGAGTGCCTCCCTACCAGACTCATACCTTCTCCTAAAAAATTTCCTAGATTAATGCCAAAATTCATCATATGCCTTATGAAGCTAGGGGCCAAAGGATTAACATACCAACTTGTAGGACTATCTCTGGTTCCGTCCATAGGTTGCACCATCATTCTTCAGCCACCATTCCTTTCTCTCGTTCTCATCTCCTCCCTCTGCATCCATCTTTCTATGGCCTATTTTCCCTTATGTTTTATTCCCCTCCCCATTTTCATCTTTTCCCTTTGCGACCACCTGTCTGTTATCATTCCCTACACTAATCACTATGCCGTCATCTTGGAATGGTGAACCTCCATTCTGAATTCCACCTCCTCACATTAATGCTCACTTACTCATGGCTACTCTTGCCATATGATCATTTCCCTCAGCCTACCACTTGTTGGCGTTCTTATGCTCGCCCTCCTACTGGCCCCGCTGCCATGCTCATCATCCTCCTTATCCGTCTCCACCATCCTTCTCTTGGGGATTGTTCCTTCTCCACCCTGCCCATCCACTTTCCTTCGCCCCTATCCTCTCACTCCATTTCTTTCCCATCTCCCCCATCCGTCTTCCTCCCTTGTGTTACACCCCAATTGCTGGATCCCCTCGCCTTCCTCGCCTTTTTCCAGGATATTTACTAAGTTTTCCATCTCCTCCATCTGATGTAGCTCTTCCTCGTTTATGTCTACAGTTCTTCCTACCTGGCTACTTCCCCAATTTGTCAGGTTGTGAGATGCCACATTTCCTTTCCTTCATATGTGTGTGGGGAGGATGTAGTCTATTTGTCTAGTTAGTTTGCCAATCTCCTGCACTAGCCATGCGGTTCTCCAACTTCGGATGATCTTCTTCCACTAAGTTCCTTGTTGTAGCTTTTTTACTATTTCAATTGCCATTTTCAAATTTCCTTCAACTTGTAATTTTTGATATTTCTCTCTTATTGCGCTTTCTAGCCCATTTTTCAAGGCGTGAAGCTCAACTTCATTACTTTTCATGTTGGCACAGTCCATCACATAGATTGTAAGTGTCCTCCCCCTATCGTCTCTGAATACTCCTCCTGCCCCTGCCTCACTATGATTCCCTTTAGCAGTGCCATCGAAGTTTAGTTTGATGCAATCCTTTTATGGTCTTCTGAATTGGTTTACTTCATCCTCTTTATTGGTTTGGTTCTTCCTAGAAGGCATATGCAACATGCTTGGCTTTAGGCTCAGGTGGGTCATCCTCTTTGCTTCCTTTGGGTTAGTTTTCTAGTCCTCCTCGAACCAATTCTCTATAACAATAGTCTCTCTAATGTTTTAGATTATCCGGTTCCATTTTTCTGCTTTTGCTCTACCTTTGTCCTTGAAGATCAGTCTGTTTCATTCCTTCCATATATTCCACATGAAAAATCCTGGCGAGAGTCTCCAATCATGGTTCAGGATCATGTTTTGGTACAGTTTTTTCCTCTACCTCTCTATTGTTCCTTGCATGTTGTTTGGATTCCTATCTATAATTTAAAAAAGTTGAAGGTGTTCTTTCCACAGGTTATTATTGAAATTGCAAGGATTTTTAAGGTGCTCCATTGCCTCTTCCTTTTCTCGGGAAAGCACACATATCGATTGGTCTTTCATTCCTTTTTTTTGCAGTTGGTCCCATGTTAATGCTCGCCCATGGCTTAGGATCCAGATGAAGAAGGCTATCTTCGGCCATGTTTCTACATATTTTAACTAATTTATTTCTCTAAATGGATATAATATTTTGTTTTTTTATGTGTATATTGAAATATTTTATTTACGGTTGATAGTGAGAGGGAAATATTTTTACCACATCTCTTGAGTATGACCACTAAGAGAAATGATTGATGTTTTATAATACCTTCAATTAAACAAACATATTCAGTTTTGTTTTTTATACATGTGATGGGTTATTATATATTTATATATATATATATTATATATATATATATATTATATATATAATATTATATATTATATATATATTAAAAGGGACACATTCAACTTCCAATTCAACAAAAAAAATATTTATAATCTCTCATACTGGGTTGTAGAATGAGGCCTTTCCTTTCATGTGAGTAAATTGATTGATGGTTAAAATTATGCATTTTTCTAGGAAGATTATTAAAAACAAAGTTAATATGTGCCTTTGTAACTAATCAAATTATTATACTTTTAAAATTAAATTATATTATTAAATAATACTTGTAATATAAATAACAATATTTAATTGTAATTTTAAATTGAGTAATAATAATACTAATTATTGTTATTATTAGGTGATAAGGTAGTCTAAATTTTTTTGGATAGATATTCCACGTATTATATTTGATGTTTTTTATTATTATTTAACTATTTTTTTTAAGGGAAACAAGTTAACTACAAGTTGAATATACACATACGTACACAACTCTCTCATATTGGGTTGTAGAACTAACTTTTAACTGCTTTAACATAGGATTATGTTGTTTTATATGGACATTGAAATGTTTGGTTTATGGTTGAAAGTGAGAGTGAAATTTTTTACCACTTCTTCTTAGTATGGCCACTCATAGATATTATTGATCTTTTGATTAACTTTTAATTAAACAAACCAAACATGTATATTAATTTTTATTTTTTATTATATATGATGGTTTTTGTTATTTATTTATTTAATTTTAAAAGTGATACATGTCGATGCCAAGTTGAAGAGACACATAATTACACATCTCTCTCATGCTGGGTTGTAGAATGAGCCTCTAGGATCAACCAATATAGATCCATCTTAGCCAGAGATCTAGCAATAGCCGAGAATGAACCAATATACATCCATCTCAGCTAGAGATCCAGCAAGAGCTGAGAATTATCAAATCTCCTAGGGTGAAAAGTTCTTTTAGAGTGGAAAATTTGAATAAAATTTTTACACCTAGACATATTTGATCATATATCTATATATAAATTGTCATTTTCCATTTTTTATGTCGCATTTTTTAATGTATAAAATTGATCAAAATTTACTTGAGCATAAAATAGTGAGAATTGCTTAAAATGTTTTAACTATAATTTTTTTTTTCAATTTCTTTATATAATGTATATATAGTTTTCTTTAACTTTTAACTAATTTATTTCTCTAAATTGATATAGCATTATGTTTTTTTATGTGTAATTGAAATACTTTATTTATGGTTGAGAGTGAGAAGGACATTTTTTTACCACTTCTCCTTAGTATGACCACTAAGAGAAGTTATTGATGTTTTATAGCAGTTTAGATTAAAAAAATTATTCATTTTTGTTTTTTATTATACGTGATGGTTTAGATATATTTATATATTAATTTTAAATTGGACACATGTCAACTCCAATTTAAATAAATAAAAAGTATTTAGATTTTACAAACATCTCTCATACTCAGTTGTATAATGGGCCTCCTCTCGGGTCAATAAATTGATATGCTCATTTAAAATATGTATTTTTTTTAGAAGATTATTAAAAATGTATTTGCTGATTTATATATATACACATATATGAAAGATTATTCAAAACAAGTATATGTGCCTTTGTAACTAATCAAATTATTATACTTTTAAAATTAAATTATATTATTAAATAATACTTGTAACATAAATAACAATATTTAATTCTAATTTTAAATTGAGTAATAATAATACTAATTATTGTTATTATTAGGTGATAAGGTAGTCTAAATTTTTTTGGATAGATATTCCACGTATTATATTTGATGTTTTTTATTATTATTTAACTATTTTTTTTAAGGGAAACAAGTTAACTACAAGTTGAATATACACATACGTACACAACTCTCTCATATTGGGTTGTAGAACTAACTTTTAACTGCTTTAACATAGGATTATGTTGTTTTATATGGACATTGAAATGTTTGGTTTATGGTTGAAAGTGAGAGTGAAATTTTTTACCACTTCTTCTTAGTATGGCCACTCATAGATATTTTTCTCATATTGGGTTGTAGAACTAACTTTTAACTGTTTTAACATAGGATTATGTTGTTTTATATGGACATTGAAATGTTTGGTTTATGGTTGAAAGTGAGAGTGAAATTTTTTACCACTTCTTCTTAGTATGGCCACTCATAGATATTTTTTTTTTGTAAGCTGGGGTGGGACTCTCCAATTTACATCTCCATTATGGACCCCTCTACGGAGCAAGGGTAGCCCAAGATTTGAACCCAAGACTTCCGGTTTGGTGAGACTTCATTTCCACTGCCGATTTACATGTCCATCATGTACCCCTCTACGGGGGAAGGGTAGCCCAAGATTTGAACCCAAGACTTCTGGTTCAGTGAGACTTCATTTCCACGGCCCTTGCCACTTGAGCTACCCCATGTGGACGTGGCCACTCATAGATATTATTGATCCTTTATAATACTTTTAATTAAACAAACCAAACATGTATATTAATTTTTATTTTTTATTATATATGATGGTTTTTGTTATTTATTTATTTAATTTTAAAAGTGATACATGTCGATGCCAAGTTGAAGAGACACATAATTACACATCTCTCTCATACTGGGTTGTAGAATGAGCCTCTAGGATCAACCAATATAGATCCATCTTAGCCAGAGATCCAGCAATAGCCGAGAATGAACCAATATACATCCATCTCAGCTAGAGATCCAGCAAGAGCTGAGAATTATCGAATCTCCTAGGGTGAAAAGTTCTTTTAGAGTGGAAAATTTGAATAAAATTTTTACAACTAGACATATTTGATCATATATCTATATATAAATTGTCATTTTCCATTTTTTATTTTTTAATGTATAAAATTGATCAAAATTTACTTGAGCATAAAATAGTGAGAATTGCTTAAAATGTTTTAACTATAATTTTTTTTTCAATTTCTTTATATAATGTATATATAGTTTTCTTTAACTTTTAACTAATTTATTTCTCTAAATTGATATAGCATTATGTTTTTTTATGTGTAATTGAAATACTTTATTTATGGTTGAGAGTGAGAAGGACATTTTTTTACCACTTCTCCTTAGTATGACCACTAAGAGAAGTTATTGATGTTTTATAGCAGTTTAGATTAAAAAAATTATTCATTTTTGTTTTTTATTATACGTGATGGTTTAGATATATTTATATATTAATTTTAAATTGGACACATGTCAACTCCAATTTAAATAAATAAAAAGTATTTAGATTTTACAAACATCTCTCATACTCAGTTGTATAATGGGCCTCCTCTCGGGTCAATAAATTGATATGCTCATTTAAAATATGTATTTTTTTTAGAAGATTATTAAAAATGTATTTGCTGATTTATATATATACACATATATGAAAGATTATTCAAAACAAGTATATGTGCCTTTGTAACTAATCAAATTATTATACTTTTAAAATTAAATTATTATTATTAAATAATACTTGTAACATAAGTAATAATATTTAATTCTGATTTTAAATTGAGTAATAATAATATATAATAATAATAATATTATATTATATTATTATTATTATTATAAGAAGTGAGAGTAGTCAAAAGTATTCAATATATATATATATATATATATATATAAATATTCTGGTAGATCTTAAGGTATAAATATCCATGGATTCAAAGACCTTCGGGGTTCTTGAACCACATCGAAAAAAATAGATTGTAATCGTGGAACACAATTTGAATTGTTAACTCTCCATAATATAGATTCTATTCAAAAACTCTAAAAGAGATAATAATTAGGCAACCATTTTTTCAAAGTGGTAAACTATGTGCCATATGTTTTGAAGTTTTTCTAGTAAAAGTTTATACTCTATTTTGCAAAATAATCTACTCTAATTTGCAAAAACATAAGGTACTGATGCCTTGGAATAACAAGGCATTGAAGGTATTTTAGGTTGATGAATACACACAACATGTATATATAAAATAAAACAAAATTTAAAGAATAAAATATCAAAATTTAGTTTAAATAGTTTCAATCAAAAGCTTCAGAAACTTCAAATTGTAAAATTTCTTTTTAAAATTTCACCCAATGGTTAGAATCACTAGTTGTTACTTTTGCACAATTCTCTGACTCTTAGTGTTTTTCATGGTAAGTAATCTTACATGTAGTCAAAAGCACACTTTAAACAACAAAATATCACAATTTAACTAAAAGTATTTACAATAAATTTCACCAAAAACTCCAAAACTCATAATAATTACACTACACTTTTTTTAGATCATTTGCATGTTTTAGATTTGAATATTAAATAGATAACTCTTAAGCTAGTATTGATATCATTTCATCAATTAATAGATATGTATCGGTGGATATGTTTGTTCAGATGTGTGTGTGTGTGTGTGTGTGGATTTGATGGTGTTTATATTATATAAAGAAGTATACTTGTGTCAATTTGATGGTCTTATCCTATAAACAAGAAAGTTTGATACATCAATTTAATATTTAGGGTACAACCACCCCATGTGTGGTTTGATCCTGGGTCACCTTGTTGACAAGGCCCATGCTCAACCAATTGTGCTAGTGGGACTTCACAAAATTAGACTATTATTATTAAATAATACTTGTAACCTAAATAAAAATATTTAATTTTGGGATTTTAAAATTGATTTATCACTAGTATTAAATAGTAATTGTAGCTTAAAGTGATGAGGTGCTCTAAAGTCAAATATAATTCATTTTTTTATAGTTAAATAACGTGGTCCAATGTCCACACATTATTCAACATTGGTGTCTCATGAACCTTCAAAATGATTCCCAAATCCACACATTATCAAACATCCATGTCTCGTGAATCTTCAAAATGATTCCCCAATAGTTTGGTGGCTCCTCATTACCATCGAAATATGAGCCCATGAAAACACATGACTTCAAAATATTGTTGTATGCATGGTATGGGATATATGGAGGTTCAACCACATCCAAAATAAATGTGGGAGGGAGTAGAGGCATATTTTCCTCATTAATAAGGAGAAGCACACACACTTAAGGTAAAACATTTTAATGGCACAGGTAGAGAATCACAATAGTTTTAACTTAGATATGAGTTTCTAGTCTGTAGAATGTACATTAAAAATTGGTACATTGAAGATGGTGCATAGATCTATTTCTTAGTGGGGGCATATATTCCTGGATAATGAGCTTATAAGGCTAGGATGGTCATCCCTTTTCTTCTTGCAAAATTTCAAGTCTGAATATCTAAGGTGAAAGAAAATAAACAGGGTCGTTGCATAGGTCAATACATGGAGATGCTACCTATCTTGGATAAGGAGGAATTCATCCATCGTCTAGATTACCACTCTGCAATGTTGGATCATATTTTGTCTTATTTAAACAAATAAGACGAAATAGGGGTCAAAGAGGTTGAGGCCTCGTTACTGCTCCTAAATCAAAAGAATTGTCTGCTCCAAACTAAAACTTACAGACTAAAAACAAATCTCGATCTATTAGACCTCCATCTTGCAAGACTTGAATCCTTGAGTGCTAAAGGTGTATAAGAAGTGATCTTGAGTGAGGATATGGGAAAGGTGTCGGATGTGAATTAACTTACGACCTTGGAAGGACTGAAGAAATATGTTAAGGTGGTAGAAGTCATCCATGTCCCTCTGATGCAAGGTCTACCCTGCAAAACCCTGAATCCTTATACACCATGCTTATAAACATGCAAAACGTGCCTCCTCCTGTTTCCAAAACTTTATTTCCCAATATTGTTAACACCTCTGCGCTAAAGGTTCTGCTTCCATTTCATGCAGCAATCTGCTGCAATCTTTGTCAATGCCTTTTTAATACCTTGAAGCTAGCAAACTCAAGGGCTTGTCAAGAGTCCGTGTTAAGTAACAAATGGGAATAATTAAATTAAATGAGTTTGCAAGTGGAAGGCATCGGATAATTCCAAAACCTTATATCTGTTTATAAAATAAAAGGTACGCTTGATCATGCAACACTTTGTTCAAACCCACAACAGACACAGCTGCATCATCGAATCGAATCCACTGGCCATTAGGACTTTTCGTGTCAGCTTTATAATGCCCTTGGAAGGTCCTTCTCATGGTGTCTTACAGTAGCTACTAATTCATATCTCTGATGCTCTGTTGTTGCGAGACCAACAGATCACGACTTATAACAATCTCAGGACTGAAGAGCAAAGGTTTATGTACTTTTCCGCTGTCGGTACTTCCAAAGCTGAAGCGCATTAAGAGCAGTATCAACTCCTTAGACAACGTCTGTAGTTACTGAGACCTTCGCTTCAGTCGATTCATGCCAATTCCTGCTCAACCGATAGAAGAGAAGAGCAGGCGGGGCATGAAGTAGGATTTTGTTTCATTACACGGAGTGGATTTGACAGAGCTGGAGCGTCGCCAAACGCGCATTTTACAGCGAATTAGCTTTCTGGAGAATTATGTTTCGTGCTTAAATGATGAAAACCAGCAGTTTGACAATTGGTCTTCGGATGATAGCCACGCGAATGGCACTCTGCCTACGGAGCAGCTCTTGGGAATGTTGATGAGAGCGAGAGGTGTGACAACATTCCAGTTGAAAAGAGTCGTTTCCGACTACTATGATCGATCATGTTTTTATCGCTCATCACAATTCATAACAGAAATCAGGATCTACTTCTGATTCTAGATCTGGTATTGCGCCTTCTTCTATACATATTGACTATTAGTCATTATAATAGTACAAAGGATGTGAAATCAAATTTCATCAATGTTGCAAATGCTGCCACTATTTCATTTCACCATGCGCCCTTACACACATTAAAATCAACTTCCAACAGAAATTTTCACTTAGAACGGCGCCCTATTAATTTGTAAACAGAGATTTTAATGCCATTTTACCCTTAATGATTTGCATGGCAGTTTTCAAACAAATAAATGTGATTTCAAGCCAATCGATTATTTCTTCCTTAATTCAATAATGCTATGAACTTGAGGAAACAAATATACAATTTCTCAATCAACCAATGTATACAAACTGAAACAAAACAATAACTTACAAACTTTTTCTGGCCATATATTTCAATTATGTGGCCCTTACAATTGCTAAAGGTTTACAACCTTGTTGTTCAAGCCTACTCTGAGTCTCACACTTTCTGACTCTCTCCCACTCTGATTTTCAATGCCCTTTAGGATTGATAATTTATAAAATTTAGAATAATCTAATCTAAGTTCAATCCCTTCAACTTCTCAATAAAAATACTAAAATCACTCAAATAAAAGCTCTAAAACTCTACATGCAATGCATACATATGACAAAAAGCATCTTGAGGCTTTATTCTAGCTTTTCTCTGGTTTAAAATAAAAAATCCCCCTTATCACTTAATGATCCGCATCCATTCCTTTAATGCCTAAAAGCTCTCCATAATTCCATTTATTTATTTCGAGAATATCTAATTAAATCACACTTAAAAGCCTAAATATTAAAGTGACATGGAACTTAGGAAACTAACTCCACAAATGCATGACCCCCTATGTCTATTATTTACAATGCTCCTGCATCAGACTCCCAAGGTAGAAAATATTCATGATCTCCTCATCATGTGTCTTCTGGTCTTGGTTTTCCTGGATCCCACACTTTGTTCTGCAATTCATCATTGGACATTTCTTGCTGCTTTTCTCAAGGTCTCCATATCTTATGCTGCCTTGCTCCACTAGCTGCACTCTCACAATCTTATGTTGTCTTTCTTTTTCTGCTTCCCTTTTGTTTTATCACTGCTAGCCTCTTCCACGATACTTTCATCATCATCCGCCTCATCAGTTCAATTTCTTTGTCTAACAGATTTTCTCCAGCATCTTCATTAAGACCTGTACTCACAAAACAATTGTTAGAATAAAAATCATAAGGCATCAGTGCCTTACTTCCCTCTGCCAGCATTTCAGTATACTGATCCCAATCATTCAGTCTATCCTCAGCATCATCTTCTCCAAGAATGTATCTGTATTCTGGTTCATAAAAATGAACCTCTTTATTTTCATTCATCTCTGTCTTTATATTCTGAATATTTATCTTCTGTACTTCTAGTCTCTTCTCTAGAACACTTAACTCATGCCAAAAGCTTGTCATCTCTTTTGAGAAACTTTCTGTCCAATATTCAATACTTTCACAAGCCAAGGTTCCTGTTTTTACCATCTCATCATCAGTTATCAGAACATAATTCTGATTCTCAACTCCTACAATAAACTCAGTTATCTGTCCATCACTTAATAAAAACAATTTGTCATTATTAGCATTTATAACAAATTGATCATCATCATGTATCATCCCTGCATTCATACATAAACTTTCAGTTTGCACAAAATGTTCAACAATATCAACTGTTACTTCCCTTATCTGCGCTTCAAACTGATTCACTTCTTCTGCATCCATAAGAACTTCCTCTTGTGCTGTAACAGTTTCACAAGATTGCACATCCCCCTCAGTAAAACTTGTAATCACTTCACAATTGAGAGCTACAAAAATACATGGTTTTACATTATCCAGCTGATCTGGATTTACCCAATAACTCAAGAAATCATCAATGATCTTCTACTCTGTTTCACCAATGGAAACCTCCTCTTCCAACTCAGCGGCTCTGGGTTCTTCCCGTATCAACTGTACATCTATCATCTACTCAAGCTTCCTCAGCTCCCCTGTTAACTGCATGCTTATCTGTAAATCTCTTTTCTGCTGTAGCCTCTACCACTTCACTCTCTTCCTCATCAGTAAACCATGTCTCTGGTCTTTCACATTTTCCCGTAACAACTCCGTCAATAGCTCAAGATGAACTGCTATCTCAACTTTCTCTTTCTCATACTCTTCCTGAGTCAACTGCTGTCTTATGCCATTCGCCTTGGCATATTTCTTCTCTTTTCTACTGTGGCCACTTTCTGAACCTCTGCTCTCTCCTTTATGACTTTCAGTAGTCATCTCCTTCGCCATGAGTTCCTCACCTATGAGTTGCATGAAGCCTCTACCACAGCAACCTCTCTTGCTGCCACTTACCTCACCAATCCTTCCCTCCAGATCTGGCCTTTTGGTAATCATTGGTCCTCTGCTGGAACCTTTCGAGCATCCTCTACTGCTCCTGTAGGCTTCTCTCATCTACAACTTTATTCAACCTCTATTGAATCTTTAGGTTCTGCCACATTCACTTAGAATTCCTTGTTGCCCTCCTTTATTACTGCACTCTAGCTGTGATCTACTTCTTCCTACTGAGATTTCTTCACTATACCTGTAAATCAAATTATCAAGCATAACCTTTAACCCAGAGATAAATAATACCTATCATCTCACCTTTCAAGATCATGTTGATCTTGTTCACTTCCTCAACTGCACTGCATCTCTCTGCTACAATATTCATCAATTCCAAAAATCTAACATTCATTCATCACATGCAATTAACCTAACTAAAAAGAACTTGAATCTTCAAACAAAGCTATTCCTGCTCTGATACCACCTGATGCAAGGTCTACCCTCCAAAACCCAGAATCTTTATACACCATGCTTATAAACATGCAAAACGCGCTTCCTCCTGTTTCCAGATATTGATTTCCAAATACTGTTAACACCTCTGCGTTAAAGGTTTTTCTTCCATTTCATCTAGCAATCTACTCCAATCTTTGTCAATGCCTTTTTAATACCTTGAAGCTAGCAAACTCAAGGGCCTGTCAGGAGGCAATGTTAAGTAACAGATGGGAATAATTAAATTAAATGAGTTTGCAAGTGGAAGGCATCGGATAATTCCAAAACCTTATATCTGTTTATAAAATAAAAGGTACGCTTGATCATGCAACACTTTGTTCAAACCCACAACAGACACAACTGTATCATCGAATCGAATCCACTGGCCATTAGGACGTTTCGTGTCAGCTGTATAATGCCCTTGGAAGGTCCTTCTCATGGTGGATTACAGTAGCTACTAATTCATATCTCCGACCCTCTGTTGTTGGAGAGACCAATAGATCATGACTTATAACAATCTCAGGACTAAAGAGCACACGTTTATGTAGTTTTTCGCTGCTAGTACTTCCAAAGCTGAAGCGCATTAAGAGCAGTATCAACACCTTAGACAACGTCTGCAGTTACTGAAACCTTCACTTTAGTCGGTTCACACCAATTCCTGCTCAACCGATAGAACAGAAGAGCAGGCGGGGCATGAAGTAGGATTTTGTTTCATTACACGAAGTGGATTTGACAGAGCTAGAGCATCGCCAAACACACATTTTACAGCGAATTAGCTTTCTGGAGAATTTTGTTTCGTGCTTAAATGATGAAAACTAGCAGTTTGACAATCGGTCTTTGGATGATAGCCACACGAATGGCACTCTGCCTACGGAGCAGCGCTTGGGAATGTTGATGAGAGAGAGAGGTGTGACGACATTCCAGTTGAAAAGAGTTGTTTTTGACTACTATGATCGATCCTGTTTTTAGCACTCATCACAATTCATAATAGAAATGAGGATCTACTTCTGATTCTAGATCTGGTATTGTGCCTTCTTCTATACATATCGACTATTACTCATTATAACAGTACAAAGGATGTGAAATCAAATTTCATCAATGTTGTAAATGCTGCCATTGTTTCATTTCAACAAGCGCCCTTACACACATTAAAATCGACTTCCAATAGAAATTTTCACTTAGAATGGCGCCCTATTAATTTGCAAACAGAGATTTTAACGCTATTTTACACTTAATGATTTGCATGGTAGTTTTCAAACAAATAAATGTGATTTCAAGCCAATCTATTATATCTTCCTTAATTCAACAATGCTATGAACTTTAGGAAACAAATATACAATTTCTCAATCAACCAATGTGTACAAACTGAAACAAAACAATAACTTACAAACTTTTGCTAGCCAGATATTTCAATTTTGTGGCCCTTACAATTGCTGAAGGCTTACATCCTTTCTGTTGAAGCCTACTCTGAGTCTCACACTTTCTCACTCTCTCCCACTCTGATTTTAAATGCCCTTTAGGCTTGATAATTTATAAAATTTAGAATAATCTAATCTAAGTTCAATCCCTTCAACTTCTCAACAAAAATCCTAAAATCACTCAAATAAAAGCTCTAAAACTCTACATAAAATGCATGCATATGACAAAAAGCATCTTGAGGATTTATTCCAGCTTTTCTCTGGTTTAAAATAGAAAAGCCTCCTTATCACTTAATGATCCACATCCATTCCTTTAATGCCTAAAAGATCTCCCTAATTTCATTTATTTATTTTGAGAATATCTAATTAAATCACACTTAAAAGCCTAAATATTAAAGTGACTTGGAACTTAGGAAACTAATTCCACAAATTCATGACCCCCTATGTCTACTATTTACAATGCTCCTGCATCGCCCTCATCCAATGCAATTATGGAATGATGCTCATGAAATTATTGATGTTAACCCTAAATTTGTCTTGATCGATGTAGGTTATTTCTCTATTTTTTGTAAATTGTGTATTTCAAATATGTACCCATTTTAGGATTTTACTGGAAGGTTTTGGGATGATATAAATTAAGATTCACAGTATGCAGGATGTGTAGCAGTTAAAAAAAGTATTTTTGGACCTGTTTGAGCTCAATAGTCAAAGATTTAGGTGAAATTGTAAAATGTTCTAGGCTTGAAAGAAACTTGATATTAATATAAAAAATCCTAATCATTTCTTTAAAAAAAATATAGAAATAAAAAACTCAATTTTATTCATATTTAATTATATAGATAGTTATTCTTACTTAAGTAATAATATTGTTTTAGATTTATTCCTGGAATATATATATATATATATATCTATTTTATATTTCTTACTTTTAAAAGCTCTTAGTGTTTTATAATAGTATGGAAGACAAGTCCTTATACTAAATAAATACATTACAATAATTAAAAAAAATATTGAATTCACTTTCAGAGAACAAAACTAAATTAAGCTAAACTAATATCAAAAAAGGGAAAATTAACTATGTAACAAACATAATAATCAGTAATAATTAATAATAAATTAAAATGTGTTAAGGTGTATCTTATCAGAGAAACACATCTCTTCATATGAAAGGGCACTATGTCTAGTACTTATAATGGTCCTCATCATAACTATCAATCCAATTTATTCTATCATCCATCAATATGTATATTGTTTACAATATTTCATGTACAAATACATTATCAGTACAAAGAACTACAATATTTTTTTAGTATAATGGTATCAGAGTCGTGTTCTTCGATCTCAACATTTTTCCCATAAAACACTCCATCTGTAATTCCATGGTGATCAAAGTGTTTCACTGCACATTTTTAGAAGATTCTCCAATTTCTCCCCAATACCTCTTGGCCATTAAAAAGGAAGAAAGAAATAAAGTTTTACACTTAAAAAACTCTAACAGAAAAAAATGAGAAAATTTGCAGTTAAAAAACCTTAATAAAAAATGATTAGAACAAATTAGGGATTTAAAAGATGAGAAACTCTGGTTATTCTTTTATCAATGTTAGAAAATTATATATTACGGAGCAATGGAACACATAAAATATATTGCAAAAATATAAACACAAAGAATGCATAAAACAAGAGAGACACAGATATATGTGGTTCACCCAATGCATGGCAACAAAATGAAACTGAATCATAAGCTAAAGAACTTTTACTCTAAAAAAATGATAACCAAAATTTTCTCACTCACATTAAGAAACTTAAGGATCATAAGAAATCAATAAAGAAAAAATTAAAATAAATAATCATGAAAGAACTATCAAAGTCTTCAAACGTAATAATGCAAGTTGAAGAAAAAGGAAAAAATATGGATCCATTCAATACCATGACTCAAGAAGATGACAAATCAATTGAAGGAAAAACATACTCAGATGTTGTAGTTCATATGATGAAATTTCCAAGCGAATATTTTGTAACCAGCTCAAAAAAAATCAATACTCGAAGTAAATGAAGAAGTTGCCACACATATGATAATATAAAATCAAATCACAAAATTCATTATCAACATCTGGACCACAAGAGAAGACATCATAAAAAATTTGGGTATCCATTTCACTCAGAAAGAAAAAAAACAACACTTACGTTTCGAATAATAAGTATGTTAACACAATCCAAGCTCATGATAAGAAATTATCCCAACCATCAAGTAATTGAAAATTTCCATAGAATATTGATTTAGGATGGTGAGATACCTTCTCAATTCAAAAAATTTATTTATCTTTCAAAGGATCCTATCATCTTCTATCATCGAAGATGACAACTTGAATAATTCCAAAAATATGTGAATAGATTACAAGAGAAATAAATAGATTGCATACATTGTTGGCAATAAGATTAGAGGAAAAAAATTTTGAAGAAGAAGAAAATGTTATGAATATAATTTTATAAAAATTAAAATAATAAAACTAATCATAATAATAATTAAATAAATAATAATCATAATGAAGAGGCATGTCTAAGGGGACATGACCATTCATGAAGGGGCACTTAGCTAGGTATATAAGCAGGCCCTCATTTGTAACATTGACATCTCATATCTCATACCTCTTATATTCAAACATTCTTATATAGATATATTATTATTCCCATGATAGACATTCTTATATTCCAAACATTTTGAATATTCTATTATGCATATGAACTTGTTCATCAAATTATGAATATAATTATATAAAGATAAAATAAAATAATAATCATAATAATAATGAAATAAACAATAAGTAGTACTTAGGAGGCAAGTCTAAGGGAACATGACCATTCATGAAGGGGCACCTGCCTAGGTATATACATAGGCCCTCCTTTGTAACAATGGAATCTCATATCTCATATTACATGTATTCAAACATTCTTATATAAATATATTATTCATCACATGGTGGAAATTATTATATCCCAGTTATTTTAAATATTTTGCTAGTATTTCGGATTTTAAATTTCTGCAACCATTTTCAGTGTGTTATAAAAAGACTTCTCGATTCATCACATTTGCTATTTTTACTCTCGACGTTTCGAACCGGCAACTTTGTTCCTCTTCAAGATGAAAAGTATATGAAATAATGAACTTCCCACATTATTAATAAATAGAATAAGGGTGTGAGAATAACAGTTGACACTAACACTAAATTTACAAAATTCATTGTTAATTAGAATTTATGAATTTTAAGGGGATTAAAGATAAAATCAAATGAGTTTTTTATGATTTAATTAATCATATAAATGGTAATATTTAGATAATATGAATCTAATATGCACAAATGCCTTAGTAAGTAATGTTAGGATTATAATATCCATATCAAATTATATTATATTAATAAATATTCAAAAGATAATATAAATATAAATATATAATGAGAATCAAACAAATGCGTATATGTGAAAAATAAAAGAAATTGATTGTTGTTTAAAAGATTATAATGTCATTAATTAGGCTTTGATTAGAGGGTTTATATATTAATAAGCTTATGAATCAAATTAAGAAAAATAGATGAAGTGATTGATCGTGTGACGCATTTAGGATTCTTCAAGGCTAGGGAGAGATTTTAAAGATATTGATTTGGATGTTAAACTGGGAATTGACTTCTCACTAATGACCCATCTATCCTCTCGATTAAGGTTATTAGGGTGTTTGTTGATTTCTATGGCTTCTATGAACTTCCTATGGCACATATCTTAGGTTTTTGTCATTGGTTGTAGGCACAGAGTGTGTAAGAGAATGAATTTAGCCCTCTAGTCATTGGGAGGTAGTTCGGAGGGAGAAATTCTGGGCTTAGACACTCATCGAAAGGTTTTAGTCCCCAGTTGTAGGCTTCAGATAGTGTAGGAAGTGATTTTGTTAATTCAGTCACTTGGATAACACTATGAGCGTGTGATTTTGACTTGGTGGTCACTCGGACAGATCAATAAGAGAGCGAATTTAGTTCTTTTATGTTCAGGGAAATATTAATAGGCATACTCCTCAGAGTGACTTCGCTATTATAGTTGCTCATATAATGTCTTAGGAAGTGTGACTTTGAGTTTTTCAATTGCTCATAGACAATACTAATGATAGAAACCCAATTTACATCTGAGGTTTTGGCATCTCAACATTAGTGATTTGTGGATTTGGGTTTCTTTGCTACATATTGGTGGATCTAACTTTCTCTATTTTTATGATACATCTATAGGTCTAGCATATTGTTACCTATTTTTGATCATATGTATTGGGTTAGTTTTACTCACTGTTCTAACTTTTTATCATGATCTAAGAAGAAGAAGAAGATTTTCAAGGATTTTCCCAATAGTGGGTTTTTCCTTGGTTGCGAACCAATCTTTTTGTCTCTATAAGTGTGCATGCTTTCTTCTAATGCTCCTTTTATATTCTTCTACATTGATAATGATGGTGACGTTGTTTCTTTCTATTTTATTGCACATGTTGATGTATAATAATGTAGATTTGAATAATGAAATAATAATATAGGGTGAACCTAAAGTATTAATGGTGAAATATAACCATCATAGTAAAGAAAATTGTTTCCTTAAGGAAAATTAATGTGGAATCAGAGCCATGACACCATTGATGGAAGCAACAAGAGGATGGTGGAAACCTATAAGAATTGTAGGGTTTACGAAAAACCCTAGGCATGTTGATGGTTAGGGTTTGATGTATTATATGAGGCTAGGGATGGAAAGAAAATCTTGGTCTATGGTAATAGATTTAGATTTCATGTATGAAACTCTAGCATGATCTATGTGTAGATGCTCAGCCACTCGTGGCAGATTTGATGAATTTCCAGATGGGATAACCCTTAGGAGGTATGGTTATATACTTCAAGACAACATTGGTATATGGAACATGGACATTGATGACTCTTGAATATTGATTTAAGAGGGAGAGGATCACCTCTCATTGAAGATATGGATTTCTTAACTTATGATACTTCTTACTTATAGATATTATGATTATGTTTATTTGATTATATGGATGTTTCTAACCTCCATGATGATATGTGATGAGTAGGTTCTTCGTAAGGATTCATTTGAGATGCATATCTAGAAATAATTAAAGAGGTACTTGATGAAAATATGAAAAAGTACTTCAAGTAGCTCATGGTTAATGAGCACATGTTCTAGTATTTGAATAGTACAAGATATGGATGGTATGTTGTGTTTCAACTATTGACTTGGTAAGCCCTAAGGTTGGATGAGAATGATTCTTTATTTAATGGATCATACATGTATATGAAAGTGACTTGGATCTATGTTTCCTATGACGAAATGGTGCACTTGGTATTGAACACTTTGATCATCTTGAATTCAATGAAGTTATCTAATGTTGATATATTGATTCAATTAATAGTTGGCTAACATCTATGATCTATTTTTTTTATATCTTGATCCTAAAGAAGGATAGTACCTTGGCTCTATAAAATGATACTTTTCATAGAAGCATAGTTCATTGACTCCTATACATGATTCTGTTGTTAATTCTTGTGACAAGCACGATGAAAGCATACGGAAAGAGTGATTGACACTCGTGTTGTTTGACCTAATTTCATCTCATTAGTCATGAGGAGCATGGCAACTTTGACATGAGAAGTATAACTCTAAGATTGATATTCTAGATCTCTTACTACCTATGGTCTTCTCTTGATGAAATATGGTTAAACATGAAATAGTAACTTGATGGAGTGACTTGATAGAAAATTCTCTTGTGTTCATAATCTTTGAGATATGATGTTGCTTCTATTTGCTTCTTTGAGTCTAAAATTTTGATAAAAGATTGATTTCATGATGTTCATAGCCATATGTTTATGATCTAACAAATATGTTGTTGTAATAATTAAGTCAAGACAGGTTAACTACATGAATGGTGATAAATGATGTAGATCCCCAGGTAGAGGTATAATCACTTCTCAAGATTCTTACCCTTGTCACTACTTGTATTCTATGATTCTGAAGTATGATTTAAGTGCACCTGATAGTATTTATCTACAACGTGACTTTAGATATGAAGCCCATATAGAAATTAGGGTTTATGTTCTAGTTGCACTCACAGATCTAGGATATCTCATCCCTCGTCACACTCATGCTAAGGCCTAGACAACGACAAGACAACTATAGTGGCTCGCATGCTAACTAGAAGAGAAACGCCAGAGGTTTGACTCCCCTGACCATCATTTGAAGATTTCTAAAGATGTCTAAACTCTGAATTATGATGTCCTTGACATATTCTTCCACTATTAATTTATTTCTGAAGCTGTTGAGTTAAATTGTTGATCATATAATGGAGTACTTTCCTTGAAATCAGATAGTCACCTGAAATATATGAGGACCAAAGATGTATTGTAGATAAGACAAATATTATCTAATAGGAAAAGGTTCAATGATTGCCATAACATGAACATGCAGACTAAATTTTTGTTTGCAGGTGACCAAGACATACATATGGATATGTCACTATATCTTAGCTACAAGGGGTTGTCATGATTTGGCCTTACTGGTATATATGAAAAGTGTTTCTTCATGATGTTTGACAATAACTTTGAGTTCAATATTGAGATGTGCTTTGACTATAGATCTCTCTTCAATAACATTTGGACATGACGTGATCTCTAGTGATATGACTTGAAGATTGTTGATTTTCCCTAACATCGATAATATGTGGGCATGATGACTTATTGGCCTCATCATTCTTAGCACAATAGTTGAAATAATGAGAGTTATGATTTGGCATGAAAAATGGAACTTTCATGACTCATCCTTGACATATGCATTTACACCTACTGATAGGATGACTTATATTATGCTTATGAGAATGACTTGATAAAGTTTAGATTGATACTGCATGTCTTATTGGCATGATGAAGTCATGATTTCATATGAGATACACCTACCTCCTGGACGAAAGTAATAATACTTTGATAATGGTCATCATATGGGTTCTAAACTCTAATGATTTGACATTGTTGTTGATGGTACGACATTGAGTTATGTAAGGATGATAATGTTGGCATTATCATTAGAGCATTGCAATCCAAATATTTTTATATTTGAGAGTTATATGATGAAGTCAGGATGATGAGTTCCAAATTATGGCTTCGATATTGATTATGGTTTTGGTTTTATATCCTTGTGATCTACGTGTGAGAGGAGATGAACCTATGATGATATAATTAGAGGGAGAAGGCTTGTGAATCCCAAAATAATGTATCATGGCATGATGAATCAATTTCTAGAATTTGAAAAGAAATTCCATATTTCAAAGTGATTGGAAAATGTGATGAAAAAAAAAAATCCTTGGATACTCTTATTTGAAGTTCAATATGTTGTCGAACTTGACATGGAATCCGACAGTTGGAGCATTGATGTTCTAGTTTTAACATCGATTTCTAGATGTATGATGTGCATAATGAATTCATGAGTGTTTCTTCACTCACATAGAGTAACCATTCGAGCATGCTTTGAAATATCTACATAAGGTATTCTATTTTGAGAATGTGATATTTCTCCTATGATATATAGCTACAAAGATGTATTGATAATACTTGAGATTATTATTGATATGGACATTCGAATGCTACTTTAGCATGAGATCTACCATGATATACTGGATGAGACGTCGATAGCATGACCAAGGTTGATCACGATGTTGCTATAATAGCTAGGTATGAGGCAAGATATAAAAGCTCCTTAGAAGATTTGTTTGAGCATGATCTCAATATGACAAGGATACCCTGAATATATTGTGATGATCCAATTGGAAGTAAGCTCCATATCTATGGTTGGGACCAAGGTACTCTCATATATTGAGACAATACAACTATTCAAAACAAGATTAGACTTACAGTTAGCCCCTCCGTGAGAGGGAGGATGATTATGGTATCCTTTTATGATTCATATGATTACATATGGTTTGAAAAGATAATTGATTCGATGTTCTATGTGAACAAGAAACAATTGTTATTGAGGAAATATGATGATGAGAACATATTATTGATAATATTTTAATTGTAAATAATGTGTGTGTTCGTATTTCCAAATATATTTTAAATTAGGCATATATGCAGAAGTGGGGATGAAGTCCATTGCCTAGAGGAAGATTTCAATGTGTGGATAGTTGTACTTTGAGCTAAAGGATTTTATGGCTAATTTTTTAGTATTAAACAATGCATATTTTTTTATCGCAATAATACCCAAGAAAACATTGCAATTTTATGATATTGTTGCTAATATTTTAGTCATAAATAATGTGTATCTCCTTGTTTCTACAACTACTTAAGGTGGGTCTGCATTTTGCTCACATTTATGTCCCATCCCATGATTGCTCTGCACAATGAAGTATGAAAAACTTATTCCACACATACTATATCTAGGCACACCTCCTCCACACACGCTCTCGGCTAGACTCCACACACTTTTATTACTAATATTACTCGTAATATTTTAGTGATAAACAATACATATCACTAGTCAATTGAGTAAAAGTTGTGTGGAGTGCACACAAAATTGTGCACAAAATCTTGTTTCATTGCACTTAAGCATTGTTTATAGGACATGCAGAAGTGTAAACCATCAATTTTCCATTATGTTGCTAGAGTGCGCAAGTGAAAAAATAATTATATAAAAATAATTATATTGCATCATATTACTCAATGTTGCTTCTGCACATGCTATTGGATTTGCAGTGTGACTATCTTCTTGATTCATAGGTCTTATCTAAGCCGCTTCTAGATCCCAATTCTCGACGGGGGTAGGGGGTGTGGGGGGGCTCGCCTCCCCACTATTGTTGCGTGGAGGGTCTAAGGGGGGAAGCTGAGATAATATAATTTTGTAGTCACTATGGGTCATTCATTAGGCAGATGATCTTATGGTAAAACGTATGAAGAAATTTTGTTGCAGATATGTATTATTATTATGAGCAAGAAAGAGATAGTAGACTGTGTCAGAGCGAAGAGGAAAATATAATGGATCTGTTGTAGATTGTATGTCTTTATTTTGTTGTATAATATAAAAGGAACAATTGGTTGTTTCTTCGTGGACGTAGTCCACATTGGGTGAACCGCGTATATCTGTGTCTCTCTTATCCTATGCATTTTTGTTTTTTTTTTTCCACAATATTTGGTATATTTATTTGCTCCATTAATTAATTTGTAACAACTTCTTTCTATTGGACATGATTCATTTTTTACACATTCTTCATTGTATATAGAAAAAAAAAAAAATTCTTAGCTTTAGCAAGTGTTCTATCGAATGGCTATATATTTATAAAAGTTTTAAATGAAAGAGTTTAAAAATAAACCAAAGAAATGTTTTTTCCTACCATGTAAAGGAGTTGCATCTGTGTACAACTATTAGAAAATGCTTGTGCAGATAAATTTCACTTTGTTAAAATAAAAAATCATGGTCAATTGATATAATGCAAAATACATCTTTGCTTTTTTATTGAGCCTAAGCGGTATCTTCAATTTGTATTCGCTTTGGATTCTTTATGTTCAATATTTGGTTCTTTTCATATGATACTTAGAGATGCCATTCAGGCATAATTGAAATTCAAATGTGTGTTATGTATGCTTTGTCATTCTACAAACTTAGGAAACTCTTGGACTTGCCCCTTGTCAAATAGATTCATATTTCCCAAGCCCTCACAAAGGCATACAAATAAATTTGCCAAGTTCTTCCACGATCTATAGTACTCGTAAAGAGGAAGTAGTGTCAACTTCTCAAGGAATACAGACTTAAGGTGGTGAAAATACTAATAGGCCTTTAAGTATTGCATCCTTTGAATTGTAATTGTACATCATACGAACCTGAAGTTTTGGTATTGTATGTAAAAATGTTTGAAGATAGTATTGACTTGCATCAAAGAATAAAGAAAGAGATTTCACCTCAAAAAAATATATTTGAGACCAACCTTGTTCTCCCATTGAACCTATAGTAATGTTCTAGAAATGTAAAAGCTAAAAAGCTGAGATGTTATGCTGATAAAAATGCTTCCTTATTAAATTTTAAATTTAGTAAATTCAACAAATAATTATTCAATTCTTATGCAATGAAAAGAGAATAAGTTTCAGGGATGACCTGTATGAATTGAAACAAATTGAACATTAGATGTATGCTTTAGTGCCAACCATTTTGTGCAAATAGCATCCTAGTTGGCAGGCATGAAAAGCCTCTTATCAATGGCACTATCCCAGCTTTGGAGACATAAGTATAGATCATGCATCACATCATGTTGATTAAAGAAAAGCTTTCTAGCACAATCAAATGAGATGGCTAGATTCTTGATACATCAAAACTTGTACTAACCAAAGGTAGTGATCTGAAAAACACCTTTACCTTTATGAGCTAACACATTGATGTATCTTACCTTCTTGATTTCTAATTATTTTTTGGACTCTACTTTTTTGCAAAGCTACTGCTCATCAAAGACTTTGATGGACAACACTGATTAAAATTAAGTTGAGATAAGAAGCGAAAAAAAAAATCCGCAAATTTATTGAAGGTAGAAAATCTAAGCAAGTTCCTCACCTTGAATCGCTTGTGAGATTTAGGAGATTAAGACTTTCATGTTCTAACGAGACCAAAAAAGCATCTTTTGAAACTATTCCAAGGACATATACCCAAAGGAAATACTCAAGTCGAGACACGTTAACTACATGAATGAAGATGAATGATGCAGATCCCTAGGTAGAGGTAGAATCAGTTCTCAAGATTCTTACCCTTATCACTATTTGTATTCTATGATGCTAAAGTATGATTGAAGTGCACCTGATAATATTTATCTACAACATGACTTTAGATATGAAACCCATATAGAAATTAGGGTTTCTGTTCTAGTCACAGTCACAGATCTAGGATATCTCGTCCCTGGTCGCACTCATGCTAAGCCCTAGACAACGATGAGACAACTAAAGTGGCTCCCATGCTAACCAGAAGAGAGAGGCCAGAGGTTTGACTCCCGTTGACCATTGTTTGAAGATTTCTGAAGATGTCTAAACTCTAAAATATGATGTGGTTGACATATTCTTCCATTGTTAATTTATTTCTGAAGCTGTTGAGGTAAATTTTTGATCATATAATGAAGTATATAGTCACCCAAAATATATGAGGACAAAAGATGTATTGTAGATAAGACACATATTATCTAACACGAAAAGGTTCAATGAATGCCATAAGAATTTATCAAATTCTAAAAAAGATTAAGTTTTGTTGATATGTAAATCTTTTTTTTATTCCTATAAATTATTGATAGATATATGCTTAATATGGATTTATTCTCA
>APFE030802883.1:1958-13330 GCA_000404065.3 Pinus taeda
GGAAGGTGCTCTTAAGCACAGTTTTAGGTTAATCCCTCTATTAAGAGGAAGACTATTTTGTTGTTTGTGGAACTGCATCATAAGCAGTTGGTGAATCCTTCTATGTGAGGAAGTGTTTGGGTAAGATTGAATGTTCAGCAGTTGAAATTAAAGGGGAGTGTTGAAATTATAATTTCCACTGCGCGCGGGCCAGCGATTCAACCGCGCCGTACCAATGTCAAAACCACCCAGCAGAAAACCATAAACCACCGGAAACCTCATCGCACCACTCTTTGGCATAAAGTGGTTTCCGTGCAAGGGGCTCCAATGCAATTTGGAGCAGACGCGTGGATTGGGGTGACATCACCCTCTGACATTTATCGGACGATAAATGTCGGTCAAAAGTCCCCATCCGATATTCGTCCGATTAAAGAGAATGTTCTCCACCGTCCGATCGCGAGGAAGGTATACGGGGTCTGCTAAATTAAATGCGTGGAGTAATATTTAGCCCATACCCTAAGTTAATGTTATGACATTTTTTTTGGTAATGTTTTTAATGTTTTTACGGCGCGTTAATGCTTTTTGCATACGGAAGTATGGGCGTAAAATTATTATGTAAGCTTTTATTATTTCGCATATATTTTGTAAGAGTGTTGACTCTATGTGTTAAGAGAGTTGCATACAGGGAGGAGCAAAAAACCTGAGTTCGCAGCAGCGAATGAGGACCAGAGAACAGACATTGTAATGCAGGGGAAGAACGCACAGAAGTGCGAATGCTTTTTTTTTGGGTTGAAATGTAAAGTTAGGAAATGGTAAAAAAACAGCAGCATAAATTTTTAATGTAAGAAATGAAAAGAACGCACAGCAGTGCAGGAGAAGGCAGTGAAGTGAATGAAGAAAACCAGGGGTAGTTTGTTTTAAAACCATGAGTTGTTTCACAGCAGTGAAAAGGTAAATCTGTAAATCCCTGTAATTTTTGTTTTTCACACAAGAGTGAATGTAAATGAAATATTTACACAGAGTGGTGCAAAATTTCAAAGGAGACAGAATAATTTCTTTTGTAATGTTTTGGTGAATCCATCTGAGTGAAAGAGGATGAATATGTATCAGTAATTTTATTTTAATGAATAGAAATCTTTTATGGTGGTGCATTACTCTGTTTAGTAAATTTTTTTTAAAGCTTCCCTGTGCACAAAAGATCCTGGAGTAGAGTAAAGAAAATAGAGCATTGACTCTGTGTTCAGTTAATGTGTTCTGTTAATGTTTGGTTTTGGTATTTTCCCATTACAAAAATACCCAACATGGTTAAGAGTCAGTTAAATCAAAGAACTTGTTGTTGTTGGGCGCTCCAGAAACCTCTGTTGCTCGTTGCAGAGGGTGATTTGGTGCTATCAAACCATGCCCAATATGAGGCATTGAACGCTGCAGGAGACGCAGGATATGCACGTGGTGTGAATGGTCCAGTGCACCCACCCCAAGCGTCCAGACATTTGAGGATCACGTCTCCAATTTTCCCTTGGTAAATGCCCTAAAATACCTTTTCTATATCTTCGCCGGGGCTTCTCCACTTGGGCCCTGTTAGCAAAACGGTTCCCAACTCTGATCTCACGAATCTGTAAATGGGATATGTCCTGCACTTGTTTATTCTGTTTGCAACTGGGAAGTCCCCATTATCGAATCGTTCCCTCGCCTTCGAAACCTCTTCCTCTAAACGGGCTTTCAACTCCTCTTGAAATATGGGGATCCTGCTCTACACCCAATTGGGTAATATTCCAGCAGCTCCAGCGCTCTCAGCGGCCTGCAAATTGTGGTTGGATTCGTCATTCCCGGCTGCGCGAACTTCTCTGAGTTGGAGCATAAGTGCGTATGATGGATTTGTGGGATTGTCGATGTGCGAGAAAACGGGCTGATGATCGATGACTTGCAGCAGCTCCTTCTCGCAAGATCCTGTGTCTTGAGGGCTTCCGTCTTTTGCAGTGGACAGTGTCTTTCTTGCGGCCTGCAAAACTACGTGCTTCACAACGGATCGCATCTTTTCTTCCAGGTGCCGGAGATCGATCGCCTGGCAGAAGGCCACCAGATATGTAGCGAACATCAGCTTTAAAATCTCAACAGCCTCGGCAGTCTTTCCGGCGGAGATCAAGCCGAGGGAATTGACGTCCTGGTTGTGTTGTTCGGCGCTCTGGACGTGAGTCGTGACGGGGTTGGCTAGGTACTAGAGCTCCGATGTGTAAGCTGCCATGGCAATCTCGGCGCCCTTGAAACCATAGTCCAGGCTGGGATTGGGGCCGCCGCTGAGATTGGAAGGCAAACCGTTGTTGTAGTAGTCGCAGACGAGCTCCGAGAATTGAGCGAAGAGGAGCTTCCCGACGGCTGCCAAGGAGATTCTCATATTGTCCATGGAAACTCCGATGGGTGTTCCCTGGAAGTTGTCGCCGTGAAGAGCAATGTCTCTGGAGACATCAATGAACGGATTGTCATTGACGGAATTGATGTCCCGCTCGATGGAGTCAGTAGCCGCGCGGATGACTTCGATCGGAGGCCCCAACCACTATGGCGATGTTCGCAGAGCGTAGCGCTCTTGCTTCGGTTTGCTCAACGGGTCTCTCTCGTGAAGTCGCTACCGTCGAGAAGGAACTCCATGACGGCCGCGGCTTCAATCTGCCCTGGGTGGTGCTTCAACTGGTGGGTTAACGGGTCTACGAACTCCGGCTTCACTTGCATCACCTCGCAGAAGAGCGCAGACAGAATCTCAGCCAGCACGCCCGGCATGTGGTGTCAAAGCAGGCGGACGCGGCCACGACGGATACGACCGCTGTGCCGTTGACGAGAGCCAGTACTTCCTTAGGCTGCAGTTTAAGCGGATCCGGAATGCCGGCTTTCCGGAGAGCTTCCATGGCATCCAACAGGTGGCCGTCAGGCGAGAGGGCTTTTGAGTTGGGGCGAGCGGTGAGCAATCTGGCAATGTAGGAAAGGAGAACCAGATCGCCTGAGGCGGTGATTGTTCCTCTGAGAGGCAACTTGGGTGTGATGTTTACCGTCCGTGAGCTTTCTTAGAGCGTCAAGAATTTCCCATCGGATGCCTGAGAAGCCCTACATCAAGGTGTTTGTCCGGACGAGCATGGCTGCCTTCGTGTACTCCGCCGGCAAGCACAAACGTTCCTTCCCCACGACTCCCGCATTGAGGAAGCGGATCAACTCCTTCTAGAGATCCGCTGCCTTGTCGGTTCTACGGTGGGAGGTGGCTCCAAAGCCAGTTGTAACACCGTATGTGTCGGTTCCCCTGGAAACTTTTTTGGCCACCCACTGGTAGCTCCTCTCCACTCTCTCCTTGGTGCTCGCCTCGTCTAGCACTACTCTCACCTCCGCCCTGCGCGTCACGGCAGTCACCTCTGCAACTGTGAGAGTAGTCCCTCTCAGCACCACTTTGCGAGTTGCGTTAAATTGCTTAATCATCTTCCTCACTTCCTCGTAATGGCTGCACTGCATTGCCTCCGCCGCCTTCTTCCAGTGTGTAGGAAAGGTGACGTGGTCGGGGTTCTTCCCGTCCAAAGGCCTCGGCAGAGGCAACGTTGGCGGTTGGCACAGTTCCATGGACCTCATTGATACGTTTATGTTCTCCATTCTGCTGCTCTCTTCTCCCACAGATGACGACATGATCTCTGCCTACTGAAAAATTTATAAATAGTAAAGATGTCACTTAGAAATCTCTAGTGCCTAGGCTCTGCAATATCTGAGAGGAAGGATGTTGCAGCTAGCGGATGAAGAGAGTGCATGAATGCAGGGTACCTATATAGACGGTGAGGTCGAGGATGGCACTGTGCGACCCAGTCAACTTTGTAGGGCGCTGGATGAGAGTGAAGGAGGAAGGAGCGACGTACGTGAGCGAGGGCGGCGTAGAAAGGCTCAATGCGAGGGCGGCGGAAAAGACTCCATATGCGAATGGATGGATAGGGTAGAAGACCTCCACGTGACTTACCCTACTGTCTCAAATGGAATGGAGTGCCGTCAGTGGACTCCAACAAACCAATTAAAGGAATATCTCGGAAGTTTGTCTGCTTCAATGATTTTGATATAAAAAAATAATAATAATAATAAAGAAGAAATCGGTTAGCAATTTTTGGAAATTTAAGTTTAGGATTTTGGGTGTTTTGAGTTTTTAATGGGTTGGATCTATTTTTATTATCAAAAACTAGATTGAAGCACTTTTTGTATTAGATATTTAAAAAAAAAATTAATCCAATTCCAATAATAATAGAAAATTTTAGAAGAAAAAAGTAGAACTAAATTTTATTAGAGATAATCCAGTATACATTGTGCATGACATATTCAGAAGTTCATATTTCAAAGGCAATGAGACCAACTAAATTTTATTAGAGATAATCCAGTTTACATTGTGTATGACATATTCAAAAGTTCATATTTCAAAGGCAATGGGACCATCATCTGATATAACTAGACATAGTGAGTACAAAAGCATACTACAAAAAGAGGTAGATATCAAAAGCTAAACCAAAATCCTTTTAATAACCAAAAGGATATCAAAAGCTAAACCAAAATCCTTTTAACAACCAAAAGCGACCAAATAGTACCAAAAAGGAACATAAATGAGAATATGACAATATGAGTTGAGTATAGACAAAATATTCATTTAAGGAAGAGTAAATATGTCCTCCCCCTGTGCATCACCATGAAGGAAAGAAGAAACAAACATATATCCCTCCTCATCCAGCAACCCTCGCTTTGATAAGAGATCAACCATAGAGTTTGATTTGCGGAATATGCATTGTATGTTGTAATGTTGGAATATAGGGTTGAAATGTGATCTGCTAGAAAACCCATCAACAATGGTTTTCGAATCCTCGTAAATGCGAATGACCAAAGCTTGTTTCTCAACAGCGAACCAGAGGAGTCCCCAAAGAGCCACCAATTTGACAAGGGTATTGGTACCCATACCCCCATACCAGTGTATCATGTAGGAAACAACTGCATCAATGCATAAAACAACTCCACAACCACATCTCCCATTCTTCTCTGCCCCATCAAAAAATTCGGTTGGCAAAGAGATATGATTACGAATGAGGTGCCTCAACAAATCCAGTTCTTTGGATGGGGCAGGTGCCATGAAGTCAAGCCATGCCAACATCTTGGATATGGTCCAGTGAGTGTTGTGAAACCTGCCACGAAAAATAACATGGTTGTGGGATTTCCAGATCTCCCAAATCACTAGTAGAGGGATGTAGGGTCTTATTCCCCTTCCCAACAATCCCCATTTCAAACAATTTTCTATGCATGTGAAGTTGTGTACAGGAAGCCCATAATGTGTGACCATCTTAGACCATGCCTGAGACGCAAACCTACAAAGAAAAAATAGATGACACAAATTTTCAATAAGACCACAAAGAGAGCATCTACCAAGGGCCTCATAACCTCTTTTGCAGAGGTTGTCCCAAGTCATGATTTTGTTTTTCGAGGCAAGCCATGCAAAAAGAGTGATCTTAAGGGGCACTTTAATGCGCCAGATAGCCTTAAACCACGATTTTATGAGGACCCCCAATTGTTGTCGAGTGATAAAATCATAGTTATCTGCAACAAAAATCAATCCATTTCGGGTGATGCCATCCCATGTAATGTAGTCGCCCTTCAAATTCTCCCAAATCCCGCTTGCATGAGGTTCTGAAAGTATTGGTTCCATTCTTCAGCAATGAGTCCCTGCAATCCAATATGAGATGCTAACTTCCAAGTAGGGATATTACCTTTGCAGCCGTGTATAGTTTGGTCGAGGTGAAAGAAGCCCCTGTGTTGAAGGGCCACCACCGTGTCATGTGACAGCTGTGTGAATGCATGTAAACTAGCGACCCGATCAAAACTAATAAGAATCTTGTTTCCCCTACCAAAAGTCCATTTCCCCCGCAGTAGAAACCATGGTAATATCCATTGGAAGCTTGTCCAAATGTAGGACCCCCGTTTGATATCAATCTACTGAAGTTTTATCCAAAATGTGATATGTTTGTGTCTTAGGTATTTTCCAACAATGATGTGGCCCCAGATACCACCACTGAAAAGAGCTTGCCAAAAAGACTTCATGAGAAGTGAGCATCCAAACACCTTAGTGTCTAATATACCCCATTCATCTGAGTATTTGGGTTTAATGATGGAATCCCATGCGGTGAGATTGTAACACCCTTCCCTTGTATGTAAAACTTTGTTAACCTACGTTGAGAAAAGCTAGGTTTGATTGTAACAAGAAAAGTAAATACATTATGAAATAAATAAAATAATTAATCACTTGGAAAAGCGAGACACAAGAGATGAGATTCTTGCCAAATCTCATTGTTGAATGAGAAGGGATAATTCTTTCATGATAAAGCTTATAGATTCAATTCTAGATAAGCTTGATGGATTGGAGATAAATATCCATTGAGTTACTTAGAAAAAACATAAAATATTTGCGGTTGAGAAAGGAAAACTTTTATGAGGAAAAGTATCGCGAGAGAGAAAGGGGAGTTTTTCTAGGAAAAGCCTAGGCAAATGGATAAAAAAGATCCATAAAAGCAAGATGCTGCTAATGGAAACCATATCATGAAAGAGGGTATTAAATACCCATTGTAGAGATCAACGGGGAGTAGTTGATCCATGGCAAGAACTCTCGGCTCAGGGGTGAACTGGAAGAGTCATTTTTAGGTTGGGTGGTGGTGCTCAGTTTTCCAAGTGGTGTTCTCTCTTTTAATCTAGTTGGATTCACTTGCATGGAATATGTTGTATGTGTAGTCCTTACTTTTTATGTTGTGGAATCATTCAACTCAAGTGTCTAGATGTTTCTATTATCTTTATTTATGCGAATGGTTGAATTCTTATGCATGTGACTTCTATTGCATCCAAGCGGAGATTTAGTGATGGAAGCATAGTAGGTGGTTATTAATACTTGGGTCAAGGAGCTATCCGACACATGTTACTAATGGTAGAATCTGCATGTGACCATCATGCATAAGTAGAATTTCCTATACTAACTTGTCTATGAGATGATCATATGCAGATGTGTGGGATATCTATTGAATCTAAATTTGATCACCATTAAATGTAGTGAAGGAACTGTTAACACCCAGGTTGTTCCCTATGACTCCCAAGGGAATACGGCCGGGGTAACCACTAACCAATCTTTGGACTACAGCTTCTAGCCCAGTTGTAGTCAGAGAGGGCTCTCTCTGTAAGGTTTGTCACTGTTTTAGTGAAGTTTTAGGCTAGTTATGAAGTGAATGTTTGATTGTTTTTTATGTTTGGTTGGGAGGATGCTTCTGATAGTTTTAGAGTCTGTCTGCAGGTAACACTAATCCATTGGGCAATGGGGTCTTTGGATGTTGCTTCCTTGAGATCCTGGCTTAAGTGCAGCTGGAATTACAGGGCCTGTGTGTATTTCATAAAACAAACTGTAAGTTGTGAGAGTGGAAATGGAAAACAACTAGCAAAGAGCAATTTAAGGGTTCTTTACTAAGCTGAGTAGTGTGAAGGAGGTCTATTATTTAGGAGCAATTACTTGAATTCCTGAAATAACAGAGCACTGTGATGATATAGTATTAAAGGTAGCACTGAAGAATTACTCTTTAAATACTTTAACTGAGGAAAACATATGAAACAGCTAGGATTGAGCTCAGGGTAATCAAAGATTATATCCTGGGACTATTCTTTTTCCTGGCCATTTAGATATTGAATACATGGAGAGCATGAATGATATATGAAAGTATTACAACCACATATATAACAGAGAGTATCGAGAAAAACTTATTGAGCCATGGAATACACAGGAAACTTGCAATTTCGAGCCATACACCATCAAGATTTCAAGAGACACAATGCTTGGAGAAATCCCATCATTCTTTGTATTAGCTGTCTGAAGAATTTACAATATGAGAGTAACAGAAGAGATATCAAGAGATTTCTTACATCTGGAGTCCAACCCCTGCTCACAAATGCGAGGGGGAATATATAGAAGTTTAATACAAAAATATCTCAGGCAGTGAGTCATCTGAGAAGAAAATATCTTCTTACACTCGTACATGGCTTGTAGATGAGAAGTAATTACAGTCTTAAATGAGTTATAAAAGCTCTTAACTCCCATCAGAGTAATATTGACCTTTGGGGCTCACAGAGTCGGTTGTGCGGCTTTATCATAACTGCTGAATGACTTGCTGTGCAGCTGTTACTTTTCTGTGTCTTCTTGGCCCTGCCACCTGTGCTTGCTGATGCTGTTGTTGCGGCCGAGTACCTATGCTGAGTTGGCTCAGCGTCTTCATACCTGCTGATGTATCTTTTGTCCAGCTGTGTATGTAATACAAACCTTTGCTGAAGAAAAAGGATGTGATTTCCTAACTTTGATTCAAAAGCAATCCCATTAATTCTTGCCATGTGTCTGGAGGAGGCAGCTGCTGTTTCAAAATTGACCCCAAGGTCTCATCAGCCTCTGTATATTTATAGAAGTGAGGGGGCTCATCAAATAAGTGTGTGATTTCATTTCTAATAAAAAACAAATTATCTAATCTTTCAAAAAGAATTTGCCCTATTACTGGGCCTGCTCCTGAAGATGTACTTGGTGCCTCAGCAATCTGTATTGCTGCAAAACTGCTTACTCTCTTGACATACTTGTCATGTGAGAGTAATTTTCCTGATTCTAACAAGCTGGGGAGCCCTCTGTCCTGCAGAGCTAAGAACCTATTCTGGAATTTATTTATGTCAGCTTGCATATCCTGGATTCTTCTGTCCAGGGTCTGAATTAGGTTCTTCATTGTTAGGACTCTTTTGATTAGAGAAATTGTTTCAGTCCTGTTTCCAATTCCCATTCTCACCAGCTGGGAACTTGTCCTGTAATTGAGCACTTCAATCATCTTGGGGGCAATCTCAGGCATATTGCCTAGAGATACCCTTGCTCTGTGCAATTCTTTTCTTGCTCTACCAATGAGTCCCACTTGCTCATATATGGCCTCAATGTACTCCCATTGGTTAGTTATTGATTGTCCAATGGTGGTCCAGATAACTTGTTTGAGCTCTGCTGTAACTTTATCAAAACTGAGCTCCTTTTCTAGCTCTGCAATTCTTTTCTTCAGAGCTTTTACTTCTCTTTCCCTCTCAGCCACATTTTGCTTAGACTTATCATATTTTTCATTTATTTTTGCTAAGCTGTCCTGGGCTTGGCTGAGTTCTGACAACTGAGCCTCTAGCACCTGTATTTCTTGCCTCAGCTTCTGCATGTCCAGGCTCTCAGCCTGCTCTGTTGTTGGTGCTGAGGAGGTTGGTGCTGTGGTGCCTGGAGCATCCTGCTGTGCCTGTTGCTTTGGAGGGACAGTATCTTGAGGGGTCTCCTCAAGGTTTATTGATTCTGTGGGCGGCTTGGAAGATTGCCCTGCCTCCCTCCTTTGTAATGCTGCTTCTAATGTGGTCTCTGTGTTTTGCAGCTTTTCCTGTGTTTCTATCAGCTCCTTGTATAATGTCATCAATAATGCAGCTGCATCCTTTTCTTGCCTCTGTTGGGCAACCTCATCTGTCTGTGGGTGTAGAGTTGGGGGGATCTTCAATTTCTTTTTTATTGCAGCCATGTCTGCATCCCTCAGTTTAAGGACTTGTTGTATTACCTTAACGTCATTGGGGTCATGCCCAAACTCTATGATTATTTCTTCTAATGCCTTGATTCTGTTATCTTTAGCTTGGGAGGATGCCCTCTCCAACTCAAGCTGTTCTGCAGTGTTGTTTAGGCTATTCTGCAGCCTGTAATTAATCAAGGTCTTGTCTGCCAGAGTGGCATAGACCATCTCACCCGTCTATTTGTGAAGCTCAATATGATCTATGCGGTGGATGTCTTTTGAGAGGACTTCCAAATTAGTCCTGATATAATTTGCAGTTGTTTGTGGTTGCTGCACTCTAGGAGTGAAATGGCTCATGGTCATCTTGCCTTCTTGCACATCAAAGGCAGACATGACCCTTTGCTGATTTGCTGGAGCCATATTTAACAGGTGATTGTAGAGCCGAATTTTTATTGGCTCACTCCTTCGTTTGGCCTCTTTAAACTGTTCTTTTATAGCTGCAGCTGTGCTCTGTTGTTGCCCTGAGGAACTCACCTCTCCTAGTGCTGCCTTATCTTGCTCCTACTGCAGGGAGCTGGTAGAAGTCTCCATACTATGCATCTCCTCCTCTGAGAAGGGATTTAGCCTTTGCCGCTTATCTGATGTTTCGGTGAGGGGGGTTTCCCTCTCTCTTTTTCTGCTAATATCCTCCCTTTGAGGGGTTTGGAGGATGGAGGAGTCTACCCTGGAATCCTGTCTAGGAGGCACCATAGTTGTTGTATTTTCTTGAGTAGATGTTTGGGCCTCTCCTTTCTGCTTCCCTTGACCCTGTTGGTCTGCTTGTTGTTGTTCCTGCTGGAGCTGCTGTTGATGGCCCTATTGGCTCTGTTGTTGTTGGCCCTGTTGGCCCTCTGGTTGTTCCATCACTTTATCCTTTCCCTTGCCCTGCCCTTGATTAGTAGTTTGCACTGCCTCTTGTTGTGTTGCAGAAGATGAAGCAGTTGCTCTTGTTTGAGGATTTGGCAGAGAAAGCACCTGAGAAGGACATTACAAGTCAGCCATTTTTAATAAATGCCTTCTAGCCCTTTCAACTAGCTCTTCTTGAGACACAGGCTCTTCTAAGGTGTTTCTCCTCCACTTCGGTTGGTTAGCATGTCTCAGGATGTGGAACATGCTCTCACGCTCATAGCTAGAGAACTTGCATTTCTGTCTTCTCAAGGATATAAAGCCGTTGGGGTCATAAGGCTTCCAAAGGAAGCTTTGTTTTAGGCCAAGGCCTTCCAACATCCTATCTGCTTCTTTCCATCCTTCTCTTCTGTTTAGGATGAAGTGGCCTAGCTGATTTCTAACTTTAAGCTGTGCCCTTTTTCCTTTTCCTGCAAAGTGCACCTAGTCGGCATTGCCAAATTGCCTGAAATACTCCAGGGCAAAGAGCCTCATGGGCACAAATCTGGGCAGCTTGTATGGGCGCAGCTCACACCCATATATCCTAATCACAGTGTGATGCTGGTAAAAATACCAATCTCCTATGCTGTAGGCAGTGGACAGTTGCAGAATCTTCTGCATTTCATCAGTAAGTCTTGGTGGGGGTGCTGTCAAGAGCAGAGATAGGGCTAGATGAATGAATAAATCTATGAACTCACAATATGCATAGGGTGAATATGTAAGGATATGGAAGACTGAGCTCCAGTATACCACTGATCTTGGGTTTCCTGCTGCATCTGTTCTCTTGATTTCAAAAGAGAACTTCTCATGTTGATAATACAAAATGAGATGATAAATATATGAAGTGTATCTGAATACTCTCTCTCTGGGTAAGTGCAAAAATTGCTCATGTATCTT
>APFE030802893.1:0-21944 GCA_000404065.3 Pinus taeda
TTTATTATTAAGGGACATTACATTTATTTTGTTATTTATTATTTCATGTAACAGTCTTGGCACCCTTTTCTAAACTAGTATAACCAGTAGGCATCGAAAATTTCACAACACCTGGGAAATCCCAAGAAATCTCTGTCCTTTTTCCCACTTTCAGAATCAGGCATAAGCCTCCTCAGTCTGTATCCTAGTCCAAGGCTGGCCCCAAGGCTCATGCCTAACTCAAACCTCATCTGCCCCCAAGGTCCCAAGGGAGGCATATGGTACAGTGCTCAATGTCACTGGGCATCTCACAAGGTTTGCCCACTCCCTCCACAACTCACTAGGGCACACGACCCCAAGCATTGAAGTCCTTACACCCCTACCAGACTTCGACATCCCAATACAATACTAGGAACCTAGCCTAGAACATCAGGCACTTGGCCTCCTCAAGATGGTCCCATAGCCTTTCAGGAGTTATCCATCAAGAGCTACAGAAGACAAAGGAACCATTGGCATATGTAGTGTTGATTGAGTTTATCCCCAGCCCATATGGTGTTACTTATTTTCCCTCGTGCATATGGGCTCACACAAGATCATCAAATAAATCGATCCTCTCAGCCCATTTGTGGAGTCCTTTCAATCATCACACCTCTAAATGCAACCAATGCATTAGCTATACCATCATAGTATCATAGAAAGTAATCCACATGCCAAGTCTTGCATGTCATCATGAGAACATTCATCATTACGAATAATAACGAACTGCATGCTTATGCATGTCATAAATTTGTATGCAACTATCACATGCTTCACCTCATGAAATACCATCATAATTTATGACGTCAACATATTTACATCGACGAAATATCATGACTTCACATAATAAATGAACCACATGTCAATAAACCTCATATTATAGCATCATAATTCCTATGCCACGTTATGCATATCATATCCATCATGAGTATTCAACATTAAATACCTATCATCACGTAGTAAATCAATATGTCAATATACCTCAACATAACATCATAATGCCTATGCATATCATCATCATCATAAGTATACATCATCAATATTGTAAAAACTATATAAATATGAACCACATGTGCATGATCACCCTCATACCATCATATCATGAAGCATTGTTAATCTGAGAAACATCTCAATACTTATCAAATATAGAATAATATTCTATAAGCATTCTTATCATGATTCATCAATTTCATTTACTTGTACAAACATTGAATAACAACTATGAACTAAGATTATTCAACATCCATCTAGGATCTATGTTATCTCATCATTGTTATTAGTGTCATGTTTCCATCAAGATACCAATTACTTTTAGATAATATTTTCATGTTATTTATATTAGGAGTTGACTATTTACACCGTAGGTATACTCATCTAAGTACATCGTTAAATTTCAAATGAACCTCACCATCTTGAGTCTTAATCTCTCATCACTTATTCTGCCTTCCCCAATGAAATTCATTGCTAAGATGTTACTGTTTGTATAATCATTTAAATCATCAATATCAAGTTAAAATTCCATGATCACTATACATATTTTTCTTATCCAAAAGGCACACATACAAGAGGTCGTCCTTATTTAAGTCTTCTGTTATGCTTAATCTACCTGCATGAGAGCTTGTTGGCCCCTCATAATTTATTCATCAATTGCATAATTTTCATTGTTCATCCTAAAAATATTTTCTTATCTCATCAAGTTTCGACTTGATCTCTATTATCGTAGATTCACCCATGTTCAAGTTCGAATAGGGATTCTTCCACTTTAATTTTCACTCATTAAATATTCAGTTTAGACGTTGAAATGATTGGAACCACTACCATCATTATCATCCATGAATGATTTGGTATGCCCAATGTATTTTGGCAATAACTTCTTCAATACTAATGAAGTGCATTAGTAAGTTGTTTTGTATGAGGTAAAAATATATCATCAATCCACTCGTGAGTGAAATTTATTCAATTGCACCCTTTATTAGTTGAATCTCAGTTCTTTTGCCAATTTATATGCAATCCTTCTGAAAGTCTCATTATAGAATTTCCAACCATATTTCCAACAATAGTTTTTCCTACACTTCATGCACAATTTTTTCTCATTAGTCTACATCGTGTATTTCTTTTTCAAAAAGTTAAACAATTATTATCCTTGGAACATCTTCCTAGCTTATCATTTGTCCTTTCTCACCGATTACGAGTGCTTAGAACTTCCTATAATGAAGTGTTGTATGTATACAGTGTGAGTACATGTTGTTATGCAATGATTATGTACGCGGTGATATAGATAGTGTTGTGTGCATGTGGTGCTCTGCTCATGTTGGATATGTGGTGCTATGTATAGATGATGCTATGTACATATTGGATATACAATGCTATGTACATGTGGTGTTGCATGCATGTTGCACATGTGGTGCTATGTGCAGATGGTGTTGTGTATATGACGTACAAGTAGCGGTGTGTGTAGTTGGTGTTGTGTACATGTCATGCATGTGACACTGTGTATATGTGGTGTCGCGTACATGTCGTGCATGTGGCACTATGTAGATGTGGTATTGTGTGCACATTGTACAAGTGGTGTAGTGTACATGTGACGTTCTGCATCGGCATCGTGTACATGTGACGTTGTGCACATGTTGGGCAGGTGGTGCCATGTACAGGTAGTACTATGAACATGTTGTACATATGGTACCGGTGCACATGTGGTCTTGTGTGCATGTCATATGTGTTGTGCTGAGGGCATGTGGTACCAGGTATGTGCATTTTGCAGGTGCATGTATTGTGTGGTGTTGTACATTGAGTATAGATGTATTGTATTGTGTTGTGTTGTACACCAGGTGTAGGTGTATGTATTATGTTATGCAATGGATGTAGGCATATATATTGTATTGTATACACTAGGTGTAGGTGTATGTGTTGGATGTCAGGTGTGGGTGCATGTATTGCATGGAGGTGTATGTCATGTGTGGTTGTATGTGTGTGATGCACACTATTTATATGTGCACTTGGTCCAGGAGAAGCCACTGGGTGTTTGACAAGTGTGGAAATTGATCCGATGTGCGTACGAAATAAGAACAAAGGTAGAAGTAAGGATCAATTAAAGGATAAGTATCAATATATTATTTCAGTTTTATTATGCACGTGATTTAGTATTCCAGTATATGATGATTATAGGTGAACTATGATTTTGGTTTATGATGGAATGTGATTTATGATTTTGATCTATGATGGTTATGTTTCGAACTAATCTGATGAGATATTTTTATACATGTTGATTTGGTCAAATATGCTAGTTTGACTTGTTGTAACAGGAAGCAAACATGCTTGCAAATGTACCTTATTGAGCTACCAATGAGGTATGATGTGAATTTATTTCAATTTATTTTAAATATAATGGAAGTTATGTGCTTATTATAGGAATGCATGAAATGATTAGTTGGGTGATTGAAATTGACTGAAAGAATTAGAAACAAAAAATGGAATTAGAAAATGTAGCAGTATGCTAGTAAAGCATTCAAGAACATGGCCATTGTTGGACATTGGTACCTAATAGTGTCCATTGATTTCCATGAGCATGTTATGACTGGTATGATGGTTTGAGGTAGGGATATGCCTTGGTTTTTGTATCTTCCCATGTGAGGAATCCTTACAAAGGGATGGACTACCTGAGATGGGGGTTGCCACTGCAAATTGGAAGGTGAGTGACTACATGGAAGGGGTGACCGAATTTCCCAAGGGACTGTGTTGCAGAGAAGGGAAGGTCGGGCATAATTGTTTTTTGGTAATTAGCGTTGCTAGATGGAATCACATGTACATTGGGAGTGCACCCTGAGACAATGAGTCAGTAACAGTTCACTAAGAGGAAAAGTAGTGAAGTATTGTAACATTGGACATTAGATGCATATTTGACTTTACAGTGGATTTTGGACTTCCTGGGAAGGAAGTGAATACTGGTATTACTTTGAGGGTGGAGATGAGAGCCTCTAGATTCCATTGTTGCAGATGCAGGCATTGTATCCTTTTATTTGTTGGTTGAGAAAATTTGCATATGTGTATACCATTGTAAATATTATATCAAGCTAGTTTATAAAGCTCCATAGACGGTATGGTTATTTCTTGGTTAAAGCAAATGTGTATGCGTATATGTGGTTATTATTGTAAATACCATAATGATATGTGTTATAAAGATCGATTAAACAATATGTTTGTCATGTTTTAGTAGATGGTCATTGTAAATATTGCAACGAGTTGTGTTATAAAGCCCCATGGGTAGTGTGATTTGTTTTTAGTAGTCTTATTTCTTACAGGTGTCATTAAACACCGAGCACAGTGGTCCCCCAAGGGGGAGGGTTCTGTTACAACCCTGGTAAAATATCCATGTAAATATAAAATATAAGGCCAAGGTGATGGGACATATATTCCAAGAAGAATGGTGGGAGAAGCATCTTAGTGGGTGGATATTTAATTTATTATGGCTAAGGGAATTGGCAAAGGAAATGTCTAAGGTTTCGGAAAGGCATGAGGCATTAATCGGCATTTATTATGAAAATAATGGAAGTTAGGAGATAAAGGACTTGAAAGGTCACAGGATGCATGTGAGGAGAAAAATGAAGGAAAACAATGAAAAATGAAGAAAATAGAGGCTTCATTCATAAAAATGTTTCTGATGATCTGTTGGTAACCTTTTTGTCAGCTTAGTTTTGGAGCTCTCTACTATTCACTCTTTCTCTCTCATACTCTTGGAGACAAAGTTTTATTGGAGCACTCTTCGAGGGTGTGCCATACTTTGATTTTGGAGCAAGAAGACAAAGTAAGAGCAATAAAGCGCTAGAGGGCACTGGGATCAGCAACTACATCAAACTTTCTTGTAGGTACCGAGTTGCGGGTATGTTTCATTCACTAGTTTTGGCATGCATGACACATGCATGTGTTTTCTTGGTTGTGATATGTCATTGGCATTGAGGATTGCTTGGATTTATAGTGGATTACCTAACCTTACCATTTCTTGGATAGCCATGGAGGTTGTGGGTTTATTTCCTTGTTGTGTTTTTGGTTGGTTCTCATGTTTCCTTAGCTTGGGTTGAGTTACTAGTTCCTGGAGCCTTGGTTGGACAAACGCTCTAGAGCTCTATAACAACTTGGGTTGAGTTACTAGTCCCGTAGACTTGGTTGGACAAATTCTTTGGAGCCCTTGGTGGGTTGAGTTACTAGTCTTGGAGCCTTGGTTGGATAGATGCTTTGGATCCTGGAAACAGTTGTGAGTTGAGTTAGTAATCTAGGAGCCTTGGTTGTAACAAATGCTTTGGAGTCATGGATGGTTGGGATAGATATTGATCGGATGATGGTTTTGTGATGTTTAGCCGTGATGTGGAATCATTCTTTGATGGGTTGAGGTGGATGGCCTCTCGAAGCCCTATATGGTTTTGGATTGATGTGTTCTATGATATCGCATATTCATGCTTGGAATATGGAACAGGGGTGAATGATCGAAGAGAGATTTGGCTCAGACATTCTATGATAGGGTGGAAACGGGAAGTTCCATCCTCGATTTGGATTTTTCCTCATTAATGAAATGTTACTCCTCCTTGTATATCTATGAGAATTATGATGGATTATATGTGTTTTATATGGTTGTGATTTGATTGGTATTTTTGTCCCTATTATGTTGGTTATTTACATCTTTTATGACAACAACCATGAGTGTCTCTCATCATGTTCTTACTTGTTATTGCATGATCATGTATCTATGACCTAATGGATGAAATGGAAGCTAATGTGAAAATGACACGATTCTTGATAGTGAATCTCAGATAAGTATGAGACCCATATGCTCAGATCTATTATTTACACCTGTAGGTTGCATATTTACTAAGTGTTTGACAAAATTCCTGTCATGGCTAGTAGGGCTCCATTCAAGGTCGTGAAAAAGTATTTTCTTTAGTACTATCATTTCCATGTTATTTTATTTATTTTGAGAGATGGTTCAATTATAGGTAGTGACCTAGGCTCTAGGCTTGAAAAAGTGGCTCAAATCCTGATGTCATTGGCATAGCACTGACAAATTGAGTCGTTGATTGCTAGCAGGCAAGGCTGTGAGAGAGAATATAGGGTTATAGTCACATGCATGCCTTGTCATGTGAGTGAATTTGCGTTTAATTCATCTAAATGTTAGGTTAACTCATGGCTTTTGCACCTAGAGTGGTGGATTAGTTCCTAGGGGTCTTGAAGCACCTGAGGGAGGCCTGTGTGTGTTGGTTCTGTTGATTCCATTTCCTCAAGGTCACTTAGGAGGTTGAATCTTGTCATAGTAGCCTATTGTCAGATGTTTACCCCTGTCGGCTGGTTGACTGGGTAGATATGGGCAGAGGGTGTTACAGCTTCCAGGACTAGTAACTTAACCCAAGTTGTTACATGGCTTCGAGAGGATTTATGAAACCAATTATCTAGGACTAATAACTCAACCAAAGTCATTACATGGTTTCCATAATGTTTGTCCAACTAGGGCTCTAAAAATAATAACTCAACCCAAGCTAAAGGAAACATGAGAACCAACCAGAAAAAACAAAGAAACAAACCCAAAACACCCTGGGTATCTAGGAAATGGAAAGGCTAGACAAATCCACTATCAAACCAGGAAATGCTCCATGTTAATCACAGATCCTAACCAAGAAACGACATGCACATGTCATGCATTCCAAAACTATTGAGGAAATAATACATGCAAATTGGTACCTACAAGCAAAACTCATTGTAGTTGTTGATCCCGATGTCCTCTTGCACTTTCCTGCTCTTCATTTTCCTTCTTGCTCCAAAACTCCAAGTATGGTGCACTCCTCCAAGAGTGATCCATGAAAACGCTAAATGTCCAAGGGTATGAGAGAGAGAGAATAGAGAGAGCTCGACCAAAACCTGTCAAAACCTTGCCAGCTAATCTTCATAAGCCTTTTCTTCAATGAGGCCTCTATTTTCTTCATTTTCCATTATTTTCATTCATTTTGCTCTTCACATGCAACCTGTGACCTTTCACCTCCCTTTTCTCCTAGTTTCCTTATTTTAATAAATAAATGTGCCAAAATGTCATTTTCCCTTTCTAGAGCTTTTTTCATTGCCTTTGATGATTTCCCTAGCAATAATAATTGAAATGATAGTGGACCTATATTTTTTCTATATTTTTTCTTTACATGGAGTTTTAACCGAGGTTGTTGCACCCTCCTCCCACATTTACCCAAGTTATCAACCTACAAGGGTAAGCATGTTATTTAGAGTTACTATGATATAATTCAACCTCTTAATTCACCTTACGAAAGTGGAGTCGGCAACTAAACACCTTAATGACTTCCCTATCAGCTGCTACAAGAACCCCAATGGCTAAACCACCATTATAGGTGCACACACCTTGAGTTAAACCTCTTTTTTTAGTGCCTTGGTCTCCTAGGTGTTGGCACAAAATTGTCAGATTTCGAATGAAACCCTCCATGCACATGCATGACTCCTACAACAGAGCGATTCTAATATTTTTCGCCCATGTCCGTGTCTAGGACCGCGAGATCTAAGCCACATTTTCAAGCTAGGATCCATACCTTTGCCCAAAACTTATTGGTACTTTTCGAAACCATGAATGATGCAAGGAAAAAGCCTTCTGTGTAAATCTTAGACAATAACTTGACCTAACAAGGCCTGTCCATAACATTCATTCTATCAAACATATCACGAACATGAAATCTACAAGTCATAAATACACATATTAAAATATGGGTCTCATACTTGTGCAAGAATCATCGAGAAGGTCTAATGCCCTCTCATTTTAGCTACAATATCATATATTAGGCCATGCATTTGATAACCAATCACATATTCATCAAACATGGCAAGAGCCATAAACAATATACATCATATAACTAGCATATAACTATCTAATAACCAACATAAAAACCATGGAAGCTCAACAATAATATCAACATCATAATCAATACATATTCTCATAGATAACAACAAAAAATAATTCTTATTAACATATGAAAATGGTAATTAATTCAGGGACTTCCACATACCACCTGCCCATAGGTTGGGCTAAACCGAATCTCTCTTTCATCCAATCACCCCTGTGCCATATTCCAAGCATGAATGTGGGATCTCATGGTATTTCAGAGGCTAAACCATCTCAACCCTAAAATAGTGACCACACCTCATGGTTAGACATCACTAACCATCACTAGATCGATCTCTAACCAATTTGTCCAGGGCTCCAAAGTGCTTGCTCCAACTAAGGCTTACATGATAAGTAATTCAACCCACAACTGCTACTGGGCTCCAATTTATCCAACTAGGGATTCTAGGACTATTAACTCAACCCACCAAAGGCTCCAGAGCATTTGTCCAACCAAGGCTTCCAGGACTAGTAACTCAACCCAAGTTATTATAGCTCTTCCAGAATGTTTATCTAACCAAGGCTCTAGGAACTAGTAACTCAACCCACAACCATAAGGAACATGACAACCAGAAAACAAGAGGAAGTAACCCACAACACCATAGTTATCTAGGAAATGGAAAGACTATGCAACACCCCTATTAATCATGGTAGTCCTCCATGCCAATGACTGATCATAACCAAGAAACCATATGCATGTGTCATGCATGCCAAAACTAGCAAGGAAATCATACATGTAGCTCTGTATCTGCAAGCAAAACCCAATGTACCCATTGATCCAACTATTCCCTTTCACTTTCACACTCTCCTTTGCCTTCTTTCTCTAATTCCAAGTGAATATTATAAGCCTCCAAAAATGCTCCAAGAATTCTCTAAGTGTGCAAGAGTATGAGAGAGAGAATAGAAGAGAGAGACATAAGAGCACTGACCAAAGTTTGTGAACTGACCCTCAGAAGCCTTTTTTTCATTGAGGCCTCTCTTTTCTTCAATTTCCACTATTTTTCATTCATCTTCCTCCTCACATGTGACCTATTACCTTTCACCATCATTTTCTCATTATTTGCATTATTTTCATAAATAAAATGCCAAATAATGCCACTTTGTCTTTCCAAAGCCTTTGCCATTACCTTTCCCAATTTTCTTAGCCATTAATAAATCGAAATGAACACTGACTAGGATGTTTTGCCCACCATTCAGCTTGGAATATGTATCCCATTATGTTAGTCTTATAATAGCCATTCACTAAACCCTTTCTGCTCTTTAATTATTTTTTTCAGACATGTTTCAACTATAATTTTCAAACACACTACAAAATGTAATTTTTATCCCATTAATAAAAATTTAGTTTTTTTTTCCACATTTTTTTTTCTCTTGAAAAAAATTTATTTTTTAACCATATAATTATAATTTGATAATTTTAATAGAAAACATTATTTCTTAGATATTTTTGTTAATTTTTATAAAGACAACAGTATAGTAATAGATTTTTTAAAGTGTAAATTTGGTAATAAATATTGTTTGAATATAATTAAAAATATTGAAGCTTCCATTTAAGTGAATTAAATACATAATTAATAACGAACAGAGTGAATAATTTAATTATTTGTTACCTGGACAAAAAATGTGTTTAATATCATTAAATAATTAATAACGAACAGAGTGAATAATTTAATTATTTGTTAGCTGGAGAAAAAATGTGTTTAATATCATTGTTGATTAGTTGAATAATTTAAGTTGAAATAGTGGTAAGTATTTCAGAGTTGTATTCAAGTGTCACTTGCTTATTGGAACAATAACACTCATTGTGCATGGTATTCAGGAGAGCTAAATTCAACAAATATTGACATAGTAACAAAAATTTCCCTATACTATGACATCCTTGGTCAATTTTTTTCTATTTTAAATAATTACGCTGTAAGGTATACCTTTGCGATGTGTTGAAAATATAATTTCAATGCTGCCGTCCATTGCGATGTGTTGAAAATATAATTTCAACGCTGTCGTTCAACCCCCGAAACCACTATTGCAATATCATAAACCACTGGAAACCATATCTCACTGCTTTTTGTTAAAGGTAGTTTCCGTAAGAAGGCACTCCAATAAAACCTGGAGTAGACGGGTGGATTAGGGTGACATCACCCTCTGACATTTATCGGATGATAAATGTCGGTGAAAACTGGCACCCGATACTCGTCCGATCTGGTCCTCCATCCTCCGTCTGGTCCTCCATCCTCCGTCGTCTTATCGCAAGGAAGGTATACGGGGTCTGCTAAAATTAAATGCTGCTTGGAGTAAGATAATTGTCCATACCCTATGTTAATGAAATGACATAGTTTGTAGGTAATGCATTTAATGTTTTTCTTACGGCTCGTAATATTTCTTTTTACGGAAGCATGGGCGCATGGGCGTATTTACGGTATGTAATTTTTATTAAATTGCAATGAATCGTATACTCCGATAAAACCTGGAGCAGACGTGTGGATTGGGGTGACATCACCCTCTGAAATTTATCGGACGATAAATGTCAGTGAAAATTGGGCACCCGATACTCGTACGATCTGGTCCTCCATCCTCCGCCGTCCTATGGCAAGGAAGGTATACGGGGTCTGCTAAAATTAAATGTTGCTTGGAGTAAGATAATTGTCCATACCCTATGTTAATGAAATGACATAGTTTGTAGGTAATGCATTTAATGTTTTTCTTACGGCTCGTAATATTTCTTTTTACGGAAGCATTTACAGTATGTAATTTTTATTAAATTGCAATGAATCGTATGATATATGTTTTGTATGTGAGTTGAATTTATGTTATGGGGATCGCACACGGTGAGGAGAATTGGTTCGCAGCAGCGAGTAATGAAAAACCACACAACTCGTAAAAAGGAATGAGACAGAGTTTATTATCATTGGTATGAAACCCAGCAGCGTAAAGTCCTTTTTTTGGTAATGTAAGAAATGCAAAGAATGCACAGCAGTGCAGGAGGAGAGGTGAAAGAAGAAAACCAGGGGAGGTTTGTATGTAAAACCATGAATTGTTTCACACATCAGTGAAAAGGTAAAACTGTAAATCCCTGTAATTTTTGGTTTTCACACAGCAGTGAATGTAAATGAAATATTTACACACAGTGGTGTAAAATTTCAAAGGAACACGAGTAATTTTGTTAAAATGTTTTGGTGAATCCCTCTGAGTGAAAGAGGATGAATATGTATTAGTGTTTTTATTTTAATGAATAGAAATCTTTTATGGTGGTGCAATACTCTGTTCTCAGTAAAAATTTTTAAAAGGCTCCTCTGTGCAAAAAGATTCTGGAGTAAAGGAAACAGAGCATTGCCTCTGTGTTTTATTTTTGTTTTTTTGGGATTTTGCCCTTAAAAATCCCCAACAGTGGTATGGTGCAATACTCTATTCTTAGTAAATTTTTTTAAAAGGCTCCTCTGTGAAAAAAGATTCTGGAGTAAAGGAAACAGAGCATTGCCTCTATGTTTTATTTTTGTGTTTTTGGGATTTTGCCCTTAAAAATCCCCAACAGTGGTATCAGAGCAGGCTTAGGCTCTTTGAAGGTGACAAAGAAGCTGAAGGGAGGAGTCTTTTGGTTGCAACAGTCAGTTGTTTTAAGATATACATTCAAGAAATTGAAGCATAACTAAGGAAGCAAGGAATGGCCAGCACAAGCACTGGTATGGGTATGTTTAACACCCAGCTCCCACAGTTCAATGGGAAGAATTATGACTATTGGGAAATAACCATGACAACCTTGTTTGTCTCTCAAGATTTATGGGAAATAGTTGAAGATGGTTTTGATGAACCAGCAGATGAAAATGAGTTCAATAGATTAACTCCAGCAGAGAAGGATCTACTGAAGAGCAATAGGAAGAAGGATTCAAAAGCCCGTGTGTTGTTGTATCTAACAGTAGACCAGAGTGTGTTTCCAAGGTTAGAAGCAGCTAAGACATCCAATGAAGCATGGGAAACCCTTAAGACAGCCTATCAAGGCATGGAGAAAGTGAAGACAACAAAACTACAATTGCTGAGGAGAGATTTTGAGAATCTCAACATGAAAGAGTCAGACAATATTGACTCATTCTTCACACATGTAATTGGTTTGGTCACACAGATGAGGACTCATGGAGAAACCATTGAAGAAAGGAGGATTGTGGAGAAAATATTGAGGGTCTTACCCTCAAATTTTGATGCTATTGTCACCACCATTGAAGAGACAAAGGATCTCTCAAACTTTTCAGTTGATGAGCTACATGCATCACTGATAACACATGAGAAAAGATTGAGTAGGAATGAAAACTCATCTCTAGAGCAAGCCTTTAAGACCCAGATGTCCTTTGGAAGAGGAAGAGGTCAAGGCAGAGGAAACAAGAGAGGAAGAGGCAGAAGTCAGAACAGATGTGGAAGGAACAATCCAGCAAATGCTCAAGGAAGAGGCAACAATTCAAATCAGAACCAAGACCAAGGCAGCAGCCAACAAAAAAGACAACATCATGCTCAAGGACAAAGGTATGAAAAATCCAATGTCCAATGCTATTACTGTAAAAAATATGGGCATTATGCCAGTGAATGTAGGAAGAAGCAGCATGATATGAGTGATAGACAAAATGCAAATGTTACTAGAGAAAACATCAGCCAAAATAATGTGTTGTTAGCTTGTAACATGGCTGAAACAAACAGTGAAGACATATGGTTTTTAGACTCAGGATGCAACAACCATATGACAGGATATATAGCTCTCTTTTCTGCCCTAGATAAAAATATGAAATCAGAAGTCACACTAGGAACTGATAGAAAAATTTATGTTATGGGAAAAGGGGAGGTAAAAATATTTACAAAGCAAGGAGAAAGGAAAACCATAGCAGATGTCTATTATGTCCCAGGAATGAGATGTAACCTCTTGAGTATTGGACAACTTGTTCAAAAGGGTTACAATGTTTTCTTTGTGAATGATGTGTGTACCATCATGGATATAGCACCCAACAAACGATGCATTGCTGAAGTGAAGATGAAAAGGAACATGATGTTTCCTCTCAGGATCAGGGCAGATTGGAAAAACAAAAATGAAATTGCAGCAGTTACCCAAGAGGCCTTCCAAAGCGTGCCAAAGGATGAAAATTGGTTGTGGCACTTGATATTTGGACATCTCAATCTTGGAGGTCTAAACTTGTTAAGCATAAAAGGAATGGTGAAAGGATTACCATTGATAGAGAAACCAGACAGCCTATGTGAAGGTTGCATTTTGGGGAAACAACATAGAGAAAGTTTGCCATCAGGTAAAAGCATAAGGGCAAAGGCACCCTTAGAGATCATCCACTCAGATTTATGTGGACTGATACAAGCTCCATCATTAGCAGGCAGCCAATATTTCCTAACATTCCTTGATGATTTTACAAGAAAGACTTGGGTCTATTTTCTTAAAAACAAAAGTGAAGTGTTTGAGAAATTCCGAAATTTCAAGGCACTTGTGGAAAACCAAAGTGGGCTGCACATTAAAGTTTTGAGAACCGATAGAGGAGGTGAGTATATCTCCAAGGAGTTTCTACGCTTTGTAGAGAAAATAGAATTCACAAGCAATTTACAGCTAGGTACACCCCACAGCAAAATGGAGTTGTTGAAAGGAAGAATAGGACCATCATGGATATGGTGAGGAGCATATTGAAGGCAAAGCATTTGCCACATGATTATTGGGCTGAAGCTGTAAATTGTGCAACATATATTTTGAATAGGTGTCCTACAAAAGCAGTGATGAACAAGGTGCCGGAAGAAGCGTGGAGTGGGAGAAAGCAAGGAGTCACCCACATGAGAGTTTTTGGATGTGTGGCCTATGCACACATTCCAGATCAGCTAAGGAGGAAGTTGGACAGCAAAGGGGAGAAATGTCTTTACATTGGATACAGTGAGGAATCCAAAGCCTACAGGTTGTATATCCCATCTACCAAGAAGTTTTTATCAGCAGAGATGTTCAATTCATTGAAGAGGAAGCTTGGGATGGAAGCATAGAGAAAACAATGAATGTTAAAAACTGTTTGTCTCATGATGAAGATGATGAGGAGGCGGCTGAAATGCATCCCCAAATAGCAGCGCCAACACAAGGACAGCAAGGGACACCATTGAGGATAAATGAGAGTGCTTCTCCAAGCACACCACAAGGAGGAAATTCAAGTGCGTCTTCAAGCACTTGCAAACCAAATGAAAGAGGTAAGAAGTTTAGAAATCTAAGTGATATTTATGATGAAGGAATGAATTCCTTATTTGCCTTGTTTTGTCATGTTGATGATCCTATTCATTTCGAAGATGCTATTAAAGATAAGAAATGGATAGAAGCTATGGATGAGGAGATGAATGCCATAGAGAGAAATAAAACATGGGATTTGGTTGAGCTACCTAAAGGTAAAGAAGTCATTGGAGTGAAATGGGTTTATAAAACCAAGAGCAATGCTGAAGGCAAGATAGAAAGACACAAGGCAAGGCTGGTTGTGAAAGGCTACAAGCAGCAGTATGGAAGAGATTATGAGGAGACTTTCGCACCGGTTGCAAGGATGGAAACCGTGAGAGCAGTGCTGTCCATAGCAGCACAAAACAAATGGAATGTCTACCAAATGGACGTGAAGTCAGCATTCCTAAATGGAGTGTTAAAGGAAGAGGTTTATGTTGAACAGCCTCTAGGCTATGAGAAGAAAGGTGAAGAGCACAAAGTGTGCAAATTGAAGAAAGCTCTTTATGGGCTGAAGCAAGCGCCAAGAGCATGGTACAGCAGAATAGATTCATATCTATTGGATAATGAATTCGACAAGTGTGAAGGAGAAACCACCGTCTACATCAAAGAAAAAGATGGTAAAATTTTAATTGTTGTCTTATATGTTGATGATGTTATTTTCATAGGTAATGATGATCAGCTCATTAAGAATTTTAAATCAGTCATGAAAGAGGAACTTGAAATGACTGACATGGGTTTCTTGAGATACTTCTTAGGCATAGAAGTAGATCAAAATGAAAAATGAATTTTTATCTCACAGGTAAGATATGTAAATCAAGTATTGAGCAGATTTAACATGCAAGAATGCAAGGCAACGATCACTCCCACAGTAATGGGATTAAAACTCAGCAGAGAGGACAGCAGCAAGGATTTTGATCCTAGTTTGTACAAGAGTATTGTAGGCAGCCTTATGTATTTAACAGCAACTAGGCCTGATATTATGTATGTTGTTATTTTAATTTCCAGATTCATGGAGAGGCCAGAGGCACATTGGCAAGCAGCAAAAAGAATTTTGAGGTATGTTAAAGGTACCAAAATGTTTGGAATTTTATATAATGTCTCAGAACATTCAGATTTGGTTGGATATACAGATAGTGATTGGGCTGGAAGTGTTGATGATCGGAAGAGCACTTCCGGTTATGTTTTCCATATGGGTTCAGGAGCCATTTCATGGGCCTCTAAGAAGCAGTCCATTGTAGCATTGTCTACAGCAGAGGCTGAATATGTGGCAGCTACAGCAGCAGCATGTCAAGCAGTTTGGATGAGAAGGATGTTGAGGAGCTTAGGCCAAGAGTAGGCAAAAGCGACAATGATTTTTTGTGACAATAGCTCAGCTATTGCATTGTCAAAGAATTCAATGTTTCATAAGAGAACGAAACACATTGATACAAGGTTTCACTACATCAAAGAATTGGTGAACGATGGAGAAATTGTCCTAGAACATTGCAGGACTCAAGAACAGGTTGTAGACATCTTGACAAAGCCACTGAATCAGAAAAGCTTTGAATTTTTGAGGAAGTGTCTGGGTATGACCGAATGCCGAGCAGTTGAAATTAAAGGGGATATTTGAATTTGTAATTTCAACCACGCGTCACTTGAACGGGCCAGCATTTAATACGTCCAAAACCACCAAAGCAAAACCATAAAACCGGGGGTAAGTTTCTCGGAATAGCTTTCGCGTAAAGTGGTTTCCGTACATAGGCGCTCCGAGAAAGTTCAAGTGTTGACGCGTGGCTGAGGCGTGACATCACCCTCTGACAATTTCTCGGAAGGTAAATGTCGATTAGAAAGGTTCTTCTGATATCTCCTCCGCCATCCGATCTGCTCCATCGCTCTCCACCGTCGATTGCTCCAACATGCATACGGGCCTGCATCAAATAAACATTGCGTGGAGTAAGACAAAATTTTTGGTTGACCGCCCACATAAAGAGATTAATGTGATTTAATGTAGTTCGTAGAATGTTGGTAGGAGTTTTAATTTTTCCATAGTTACGGAAGTATGGGTAATTTAAAATAGGCATGGGCATAGGTAATTGTTTTTAAATTTTAATGTTTTTTTTACGGGAGTATGGTCATATACGCAAGGTAATTTTTTTTGGTTTTGTTGTTGCATACGCATAGTATGTGTTATGTTTTTTTTGTGTTGACCATTCTGTAATGAAGCAGTAGAACGCACAACAGTGCATGAGCGAAGGCAGAGATGAAATGAAATAGAACAGAGCATGTAATGGCTTGTGTGTTGGAAGTTTTTTTTTGTAATATGCAAAGTGCATAATGTGTTTTTTTTTTTTTTTTTTTACATTTGCAACAGTAAATGTAAAAACCATTTTTACAGCAGTAAAGGTGAATGTAGATTTTACACAGCAGTGTAAAAATCAATTATAATAGAGGCAGAGTAATTTTGTTTTTGGGTGAATCCCTCAGCAAAGAGGATGAATATGTATCAGTGAATTTGTTTTAATGAATAGAAATCCTTTTATGCTGGTGCAATACTCTGTTCTCAGTAAATTTCCTTTAAAGGCTTCCTTGTGCAAAAATATCCTGGAGTAAAGGAAACAGAGCATTGCCTTTGTGTGTTTGAATTTTGTGTTTTTGGGATTTTGCCAGAAAAATCCCCAACAATAATGACACCACATATTGGCATAGCGGTCTTTGGAACGACCAATATTTCAGCAATGTTCCCGAATCCACGGAAGATGGGTCCGATCTTACATATTTCAGAAGCGGTTCGTCCATGTATTTTACTTCAACTATACCGCAGGGAGTCCATTTCTTTATGGATCAGTCCGGTCAAATTCGAACGGACGCATTGGTGGAAAATAAAGGATGGATGTTGGCCTGGAAACGGCCCCTCACTCAATGTGAGGTTTATGCCATATGAAGGCCTTATGGATCGTGCAATAATAACAATGTTCAGTCCTGCAACTGCGTGTGGGGCTTTGCACCAAGAGACAGCCGAGATTAGGATTCTCACCAGTGGTCAGGCGGTTGTGTTCGGAAGACTCCCTTACGATGCAGTCATGCGGCAAACCAGAGCAGGACCGACGGGTTTGTAGAAATAAGTGGCACATCTGTGCCCTCTCACGGGGTTGAATACAAAGGCCAAAACTGGTGCCAGGAAGCCTGTCTCAGCAATTGCTCCTGCACCGCATACGCTTACATTAACGGCAATTCGCAGAGGTGTGTAATGTGGTTCAGTGAATTACTAAATCTGTACGATACTTCCAACGAGATCTCTCTGTTTCTGCGGTTAGATGCCGCTGATGTGCCTCATTCCGTCAATTCCAACAACAAGACCAAACTCGCAGGCGTGGTGGGCGGTGTCGTAGGAGGCCTGCTTGCTATTTTGGCCTTTGTGTTGTTGTTTATCTGGTTTTGGAAGCGTTCCATTTTTCTTTCCACAGAATACGTCCCCGCCGGGCTAACTTTTTTCACTTACAGAGCGCTGCAGAATGCAACGAAGAATTTTTCTGAGCATCTGGGAGGTGGGGGTTACAGCTTCGTCTTCAAAGGGACTTTAGCAGATGGCTCTCCTGTGGCAGTTAAGAAGTTGGAGAGTGTGAGCCAAGGAGAGAAGCAATTTTGCATGGAGGTGAGTACCATCGGAGTAGCCCAGCATGTGAATTTGGTTAGGCTGCTGGGGTTTTGTACGGAGGGCTCCCAGAGACTGTTGGTGTGCGAATACATGCCTAATGGCAGCCTCAACTCATTCCTATTCAAGAAATCCCAGAGAAATCATGAACAACACAAGTTATTGAATTGGAAAACACGTTTCAGCATCGCAGTGGGAACTGCCCGGGGAATTGTTTACCTGCACGAGAAGTGCAAGGACCGCATTATTCACTGCGACATCAAGCCCGAAAATATCCTCCTCGATTCCAATTTATGCCCGAAGGTGGCCGATTTTGGAATGGCGAAGCTCCTCGGCAGAGAGTATAGTAAGGTTCTGACGACCATTAGAGGAACCAGAGGGTACTTGGCCCCCGAGTGGCTCTCAGGTCTGCCGATCACTGTGAAGGATGACGTCTACAGCTTCGGAATAACATTGCTTGAAATAATTGCGGGGCAAAGAAACATGGACAAGGTCTCTGAATCATCCGAACTTTTCTTTCCGGCTTGGGCTACAACTCACATCAGCAACGGAAACGGCATGGAGGTACTGGACAAGGAATTGTTGAACGATGCAGATGCGGAGCAAGTGGAGAGGGCTGCCACAGTGGCAGGATGGTGCATTCAGGACGACAAAGAAGCGAGGCCGTCAATGAGGGAAGTGTTGCAGATATTGGAAGGCATTGTAAACGTACCCCCTCTTCCCCCAATTCCCCACTCTCTCGATACCTGTGATGACGACCCAGTCGTTTTCTTCTGGGATAAAAGTACCTCTACTGCATGTGCACGCAACGACACTGCTAGTCCCTCCACTCCACTTTAGAACCTCAATAATATTTTTTACACAACCTCTATATAATCTTTTGTGAAATTTGAGGTGTCTTCCTAGCAGATCCTATAATTTCCCCTTTTTCTACATTGCATTACGCATCCAAAATTATTGTACAAAATTCATATACAAAGTAAATAAAGAAATTTGAATAAAGATGGCGTCTCTTCATTATGTGATAAAAATGTTTATTATATAATTATATATTCCATCTTATTAGTCTCTGCAGTTAGGCACCGGACTATAGTAATCGAACAAATCGGACTATAGCGATCAAACAAATGGTCGAGTTAACATTAGCCATGCAGCAAGTACATAAGTTTTAGATCGTTTTATCTAGCTTTTCCACAGTTTTTTCTATCGACTTATTTGCGAAGAGCAATATAATTTTTTGCCATCTTATTTGGCCTCTTCCCCAGGCGAGAGGCCATGATTATTATGTGGAATGAATCTATGATTCATATTTCTAAATATTTGGAAAACCGTAAATTAATGCTAGCATTAATTTACGATACTAAATGCTATTTTCTCTCTAAATTATAAGTAAGCATAGTCTTAGACCCACATAAATCATCTCGCCATGGTTTACCACCTGTGACATCTGGCCATTTCTGATATTGGCAGTTTATTACCACTTGTGACATTTGGCCATTTGTGACATTTGGCCATTTATGACATTGGCAATCTATGACATCTAGTCCTTCTGTTTGGCAGGAACATATGAGCTCTATGTGGGGAATTTCTGATAATTCCAAAACAAAAATGAACAGAGAATAATGCTCTGTTTCTTAACACAGGGAAACTAAAAGTTGTTTTCTGAAGACAGAGTTTCACACATACACAAAGAAACCTGTATTCATTAATAATACTGTTGCTACAAACTTCTTCCTTTCACAGAGTGATTACACTAAGACTGCTTCAAATGCAGTTCCAAAAAAACTTCACTGTCTTTTCTTAAAAATTACTCTGTCTCTGCGGTATATATTTACACTACTGTGTGTAAAAATCTTTTTACTCCTCTTACATTACACTCGCGCTGTTGCGCATATTACATTTCATATTGAACAAAAAACATGATATAACTTTACATTTTACTTGTGCTGTAAAAGAACTACTCTAAAAAAAATAATAGGATTAAAAAATTTTACCTACATCCTACGACCGTAGTAAATTTCATTTATTATTTCTTTGATAAAACTGGCGGTCGAGGAAAAAAATTCACTTCACGTCAAGTCCATGGTGCAGGCATGTACATCAAACCTTGATTTCAATCGGACGACTGAGATTGGTTTGAGGAAGGTGCGATCTGCGATAGCGATTAGATCGCATCGCGGAATTGCAATCGGAATAAGACATAGGACGAAGTGGAGGCAGCGGGGCACGGAAGCGATCTGCGATAGCGATCAGATCGCATTGCAATATCGCGTCGGAAAAAGATCAAGAGAACCGTTAGAGGCAGCGGGCATGGATGCGATTTGCGATTAGATCGCATCGCGAGAAAAAAACTGTTTGCAGTCGCTGTGATGGTGGATTCCGACAAGCGCTACAGATGAAAGTAACATTTCAACGCTCCCCTTTAATTTCAACTGCTGGGTTATCAGTCATACCCAGAGATTTTCTCAAATTCTCAAAACTTTTCTACCCCAATGGTTTGGTCAGAATACCTGCAACTTGCTCCTGAGTTCCGCAGTGTTCTAAAACAATTTCTCCATTGTTTCCCAACTCCCTGATGTAATGAAACTTTGTGTCAATGTGTTTCGTTCTCTTATGAAACACAAAATTCTTGAATAATGCAATAGCTGAGCTATTGTCACAAAAAATCACAGTTCCTTTTGCTTGCTCTTGACATAAGCTCCTTAACATCCTTCTCATCCAAATTGCTTGACACGCTGCTGTTGTAGCTGCCACATATTCTGCCTCTGCTGTAGACAACACTATAATAGACTATTTTTTAGAATCCCATGAAATGGCTCCTGAACCCATGTGAAAAACATAACTGGATGTGCTTTTCCGATAATCTACACTTCTAGCCCAATCACTATCAGTGTATCCAATTAAATCTGAACATTCTGAAGCAGTATATAAAATGCCAAACCTTTTAGTACTTTTAACATACCTCAGAATCCTTTTTGCTGCTTGCCAATGTGCTTCTTTTGGCCTCTCCATGAATCTGGAAATTAAACTAACAACATGCATTATATCCGACCTAGTTGCATTCAAATACATGAGGTTGCCAACTATGCTCTTGTACAAACTAGGATCAAAATCCTTGATGTTGTCCTCTTTGCTGAGTTTTAATCCCATCACTGTGGGAGTGATTGCTGCTTTTCTCTCCTGCACATTAAATCTTTCCAACACTTCATTAACATATTTTTCTTGTGAGATAAAAATCTCATATCCATTTTGTTCTACTTCTACTCCTAAGAAGTATCTCAGCAAACCCATGTCAGTCATTTCAAATTCTTCTTCCATGAATGTTTTGAAATTTTCAATAAGGTAATCATCATTACCTGTGAAAATAACATCATCAACATATGACACAACAATTAGTATTTTACCATCCTTTTCTTTGATGTAGAGGGTGGGTTCTCCCTCACACTTTTCAAATCCATTTTTCAGTAGATAGGAATCTATCCTACTGTACTACGCTCTTGGTGCTTGCTTCAACCTATAAATAGCTTTCTTCAATCTGCACACTTTGTGCTCTTGGCCTTTCCTTTCATAGCCTAGAGGTTGTTCCATGTAGACCTTTTCCATTAACACTCCATTTAGGAATTTTGACTTCACGTCCATTTGGTAAACTTTCCACTTGTTTTGTGCTGTTATGGACAACACTGCTCTCACGGTTTCTATTCTAGCAACCGGTGCGAAAGTTTCCTCATAGTCTCTCCCATACTACTGCTTATATCCTTTAACAACAAGTCTTGCCTTGTGTCTTTCTATTTTTCCTTTAGCATTACTCTTGGTCTTGTAGACCCATTTAACTCCAATGACTTATTTTCCTTTTGGTAGTTCAATTAAATCCTATGTCTTGTTTCTTTCTATGGCATTGATCTCCTCATCCATAGCTTCTATCCATTTCCTATCCTTAATTGCTTCTTCAAAATGAACAGGGTCATCAACATGACAATATAAAACAAATAAAGAGTTCATACCTTCATTTGTTGCCTCTTGTTCATAAATGTCACTTAAATTTCTGAACTTCTTACCTCTTTCATTTGGTGTACAAGTGCTTGAAGAAGCTGATCCAGGTGGATGTTGGTGGCCACCCACCTATCCCATTTGGACCCCCACAATTGTCTCTTTCAGCATTT
>APFE030802893.1:23533-38744 GCA_000404065.3 Pinus taeda
TGTCACTGCTGCTATTTCTTCTCCATTTTTTAAATCTGCTTTCATTCTGAGAGGGAACATCCTGTTCCTTGTCATCTTCACTTCAGCAATACATTGTTTGCTGGGTGTTTTATCCATGATGGTGCATACATCATCCACAAAGAAAACATTGTACCCCTTTTGAACAAGTTTTCCAATACTTAAGAGGTTACATTTCATTCCAGGAACATAATAAACATCTGCTATGGTTTTCTTTTCACCTTTCCTTGCTAAAACATTTACTTCTCCTTTTTCTATAACAGAAACTTTACTATCAGTCCCTAGTGTGACTTGTGACTTCGCACTCTGATCTAACATAGAAAACAGGGCTATACTTCTTGTCATATGGTTACTGCAACCGGAGCATAGAAACCATACATCTTCACTCTTTGCTTCAGCCATATTATAGGCTAAAAATAAATTATCTTGGCTGATATTTTCTCTAGTGAAATTTTCACTAGTTCTATTACTCATATCATGCTGCTTCTTCCTACATTCATTTGCATAATGCCCATATTTTTTACAATAGTGACATTGGACATTGGATTTATCATACCTTAGTCCTTGAGCATGATGTTGTTCACTTTGTTGACTGTTGCCTTGGCCTTGGTTCTGATTTGGATTGCTGCCTCTTCCTTGAGCATTTGCTGGACTGTTTCTTCCACCTCTGTTTTGGCTTCTGCCTCTTCCTCTCTTGTTTCCTCTGCCTTGACCTCTTCCTCTTCCAAAGGACATCTAGGTCTTAAAGGCATGCCCTAGAGATGAGTTTTCATTTCTACTCAATCTCTGCTCATGTGTCATGTTCATCAACTGAGAAGTTTGTGAGATCCTTTGTCTCTTCTATGGTGGTGACAATCACATCGAACCTTGAGGGTAAGATCCTCAATAATTTCTCCACAATCCTCCTTTCTTGAAGAATCTCTCCATGAGACCTTACCTGTGTGACTAGACCAATCACATGTGTGAAGAATGAGTCAATATTATCTGACTCCTTCATGCAGAGATTCTCAAAATCTCTCCTCAGTAACTGTAGTTTTGTTGTCTTCACTTTCTCCATGCCTTGATAAGCTATCTTGAGAGTTTTCCATGCTTCTTTGGATCTCTTGGCTACTGCTATCCTTGGAAACACACTCTCATGCACTACTTGATACAAAAGGTAGAGGGCTTTAGAATCCTTCTTCTTATTGTTCTTCAACAGTTCTTTCTCTGCCTGAGTCAAATTATTAAACTCATCTTCATCTACTGGTTCTTGAAAACCATCCTCAACAAATTCCCATAAGTCTTGGGAAGTAAGCAAAGCTCTCATAGTTATTGCCCAATAGTCATAGTTTTTTCTATTAAATTGTGGGAGCTGAGTATTAAAGATACCCATGCTAGTGCTAGCTCCAACCATTCTTGCACTCTTAACTATGCTTCAAAATACTTAACTGTGTATTTAAAATAACTGACTGTCCTCAAGAGTAACACAAAAACTAACTTGAGAAATACCTTGGATTCTTTCTTAACTGAGTCTTCACTCTGCTGGAGAAGTTGTTGCAACAAGAAATCGTTCCTTCAGCTTCTTTGACACCTTCAAAGAGCCTGGACAAGCTCTGATGCCATGTTGGGAATTTCTGATAATTCCTTAACAAAAATGAACAGAGAATAATGCTCTATTTTTAACACAGGGAAACTAAAAGTTGTTTTCTGAAGACAAAGTTTCACACATACACAAAGAAACCTATATTCATTAATAAGACTGTTGTTACAAACTTCTTCCTCTCACAGAGTGATTACATTAAGACTGCTTCAGATGTAGTTCCAATAAAAACTTCACTGTCTTTTCTTAAAAATTACTCTGTCTCTGTTGTATATATTTACACTAATGTGTGTAAAAATGTTTTTACTCCTCTTACATTACACTTGCGCTGCTGCGCATATTACATTTCATATTGAACAAAAAACATGATATAACTTTACATTTTACTTTTGCCGTAAAATAACTATTAACGTAAAAAAATAATAAAATTAAAAACTTTTAGCTACATTCTACGACCGTAGTAAATTTCATTTATTATTTCTTTGATAAAACTGGCAATCAAGGAAAAAATTTCACTTCACGTCAAGTCCATGGTGCAGGCTTGTACATCAAACCTTGATTTCAATCGGATGGCTAAGATTGGTTTAAGGAAGGTGTGATCTGCGATAGCGATCAGATCGCATCGCGGAATTGCAATCGGCATAAGACACAGGGCAGAGCAGAGGCAGCGAGGCACGAAAGCGATCTGGGATAGCGATCAGATCGCATCACAATATCTCGTCGGAAAAAGATCAAGAGAACCATTAGAGGCAGCGAGCATGTATGCGATTTGTGATTAGATCGCATCGCGAGAAAAAAAACTGTTTGCAGTCGCTGTTTTATGGCGGATTCCAACAAGCGTTGCAGTTGAAAATAACCTTTCAACACTCTACACTCTTACCTCTCCACTCTTACCTCGGTTCCTCTACGAGGTCAAGGTTACCTTGGTAACTTTTGCAACATCAAGGTAAGCTATTGAATCTATTAGGATTGTTCTTAGTTGTTGTTAGCGTTGTTCTTACTTCTGTTACATTGTTGTTACCTGTTACCTTTGTTCTTATGTGTCATTGTTTTGTGTGGTTGTTTTGAAGTTCACAAGAGAACCCTCCAGAAACCGAACCACTCACTTAGCTGCCAGAATGCTCCCCTGAATCTCCACATCATTGACAAACAAAATAGGATGAATACGTAGATGGGGAGGGTTAAAGATAAAACTTCACGTATGACGATTGGTGTTTTCTGATGTGATGTCGATCAATCAATTACGCAACCCCTTTTGATCTGAATGTCGAACCTATTCTATCTCGCTGGGCAGATGGTATGTTACCTTTGTTCTTATGCGTTATTGTTTTTCTCAACGCCCTTTCTTTCCTCTAGGCCCTGCTCCTGCTATGACATGAACATGTACACCAACATTTTAAACTCCTCGTGTATCTTTAACTAGACCAAGATCTGTTATTACTGAGTAAACATAGCTCATAACGTGGAACATATTCTTTGATTGTTGGAGACGATGGACTATCTATAGTGATATAAAGGCCTCAAATGTTCTGCTTTGGCTATAGACCAACCCAATACAAAGGCCACTCTTTACCACAGGCATCACCAGAGCCTAAAGGGATCAGTTTACAATGCCTCAAGAACTTGCTCAAAATGGCACAAAACATAAGTGAAATTAATTCACAACAGAAATTAGTATACAATACAAAAAAGTGATTGCTCCCCTTTTAATGGCATTTTCTTTCATCAAGCGTATAATACAAAATAGGATCAAATATCGAATTCTAGGCATTTTCTTTCATTAAGCATATAATACAAAATAGGATCAAATATTGAATTCCAGATCTGGTAGTTTGCATGAATCTCGTTGAAAGTAACAAATTCCAGTGGGTATTGCCATTGTGTCATATAAATATGTAAACTATATGAAGAAGTTAGCTTACCTTCTATTCGGTTTGTGGGATCCTGCAAGGTACATCGTAATAGCTCAATTACCATTCCATGAAGTTCTTTGGTCGGCTTCTGAAACTTCATGTCTGCAAGGGTGACATTGAGATTGGCATGTGTAAAGGGCACATCTCCATTACTCGATGTTCTAAGAACATTTTCCTTGACCTTCACAGGGATAATCCATCCGACAGTTCATCTCTTCATGTATTACACATGTCTGAAAGAGGATGTTGAGTTGTTGGTAGCAAGGCGCTATGTACCTAGGCTAAATCACTATCGACTCCTTACTGTTACTATTCCATGTATTATGAAAATTTGTCATTTGCCAAATATCCACAATCTTTAGTTCAGCTTGGTAATGACCCACAATTTGTAGATCAATTTGGCGATGATTCTCAATATTTAGGTTAGCGACGCAGTGAACCGCAATCTGTAGATGTGATTTTAGAACATAATTTGAAGGATCAGATCATGGAACAAGTGGATGTTATAGGACAATTGGTTGCCAATCTTGCTTCTCAAAATACTAACAGATTACACCCTTTGTCTAGAAAACTTTTTGTCATCATTTTGATGATAACTATGTCCATTTCTATAACATCCCTCTTTTTTCCATCAACCAATTTTATCGCATCCATTTTTCCATCTATCTGTTGCCATAAAAAATATAGAAATCCAAGCCAAGATGATCCTTTTCCATGTGATGACCTAAAGCTCTACTGCAGAGACAAGGTCACAAAGAAGGCCATTTTACCAAATAAGTCCTCGGAACCTTGTACCAGTACAACCAAAGCAACCCTTGAGAGATTTGTTGATTTTTAGGTTACTCAAAGGGTTGGCACATCTACCATTATAGTCAAACAACCTTCCCAAAGGAGCAAGATGTCTAGATCCAAATTATTTAAAAAATTAGTTTTCCACAAATCTGCAAGCCGACTATTCCCCATCCAATAAATGCAGTGCCTATAGGTAAAGCGTTGAGTAGCCCAGCCTATTCTTCATCCAAGTCTTGTTCTACATCCCCTATTGTTGGAAGAGAGTTGACCGGTTCTGAATCTAATATGAAAAAAGAATCAAAGGGAAAGAAAGATCAAGCATTGAAATCTCGGCACTCGCTTCCCTTTCCTGGCTGGACATACTTGGATGGGTGCAGTTCATACATGATTGAAGTTGAATGTTCTGAATTCAATTATGTTATGATCTCAATTCTGTTGATCATTATGTTCATATGACTTATGGTGGGGCGTCTGCCTTCCATGGTACTCGCTCTTTCTTGTTGCCTTTTCATGAAATTTGTTGAAATTGCGTGACATTATATTACAAAGAAGAGTTGGGATAGCAGTGTTATCTTGAAGGAAAGAGCAAACCAATTTGCTCAATAACATCATTCTCGGTATTTTAGTGTTTTCTTTCATAAAGCATGCTGCATTCACCAGTGACCTATCTAGGTAGAAATGGCGATGAGGATTTCCTGTTGTTCATAGCCTTGTTTTCATATGGTATATTGAGAGTGCAACTTTTGGAATCTGGAGAAAACTTGGAAGCCTTTTGGTGTCTGCATCCTCAATTTGAACTCTAGGATCAAGGAGTGAGGTGGGATCTTGTAGTTCAGCACAACTTCATGTCGGATATATGTACAAAATCTAAGCATGATGGAATGATACTCATAATGTCAAGATACTCATAATGTCTTCACAATTGTAAGTTGTATTTTTTTTGCATTGGTTCATGGCACACTAGTTAGTTTATTAAAAGAGGTACGAGGGAATACAAAAATGAATTGTGAATTCTAGCTTGTAATGTTTGTTTACTGAAAAGCAATTGCAAAGTTAGAAATTGTAAATTCCCCCGGGGATGTTGATGAAATTTCATCTTACGAGATATAACTAGTTGTTAGTTGTAGGAAGCCAAACTACATGCATTGTATACAATAGTAGCACTCCTGATACAAATATTGGAGTTGCATATAGAGTTTGATGCACAAGATCTTTTGGTTTAAAGGTTGTTGTTTCACTACATAGATTAATAAGTCCTTGGGATTCATACAAGCTCCATGGTTGTATGATATCTAACTCACTTGTATTTAATCTTTATGTAATCTTTGTTGGATAATTTTCATTTGAGATTGCAAAAGTGACTCAAGTGTCAGTCAGCATCATGCTTGCTTATGGAAAAGGACTCGTAATCAATTGGAAAGTTTAACTAACCTACTACTACACCTCCAAGTTCCTTATTAATGCTAAGATTGTTGGTGGAAGGTAATTGAAACTAGGCTAGTTTTTGTTAGATTCCATTGCCCTTGATATCTTCTCTGGTTATCATACAACGTTTACGATATCACAATCCTGGATCATGCCTGGCACATGTAAATTGTAAGTTTATATTAAAAACTAACTTGAATGCATAAATTCATCTATAATTTCATATCATATAAACAACTAAAAAATGACAAGTTACTAGTGTGGGCACACAAAGAGCATTTTGTACGCAACCCGTTCCAAGTGTAAGTCATTTTTTATTGCTTCAATGATAATGATGACTTTCAGAATCACTAGAGTGCTCTTAAAGGCACCAAGTAATTTGTTTATACTAATTTCAGTTTCTCATGCTTTTCTTCTTGCTTGTGTTTCCTATTTTTTATTCACTCTTACTCTGTTAATAGACTAGTTATTTGCACCAATATATTTTCCATTAGGCTTCCTATATGGTTGTGTAATAGTGGACTGGATGTAGATATGACATGGACCCCTTCCCCTTCCGCTACCCCTTCTACCATTTTTGTAACATATCGATTAGGTATTGACTCTGGCTAACAAAAACCAATTTCACATGGCTTCATATAGCTGTTTTTTTGTTTCTTCGGCTTTAGGGTTAACACTCTATCTACAACAACAAATCACTCTTTTTTGTACGAAAAAAAGTACAGTGCCTATCTTTAAAATCTGTGTCTTAATATTTCGTTACTAGTTTTTGGAAAAACTCCTCACCTTTCGTACTGTCAAAACTACTCCCATGAAAACAAAAATGAAACATATATAATCCATCCGGCAGTTCATCTCTTCATGTATTACACGTCTTAAAGAGGATGTTGAGTTGTTGGTAGCATGGTGCTATGTACCTAGGCTAAATCACTATTGACTCCTTACTGTTACTATTCCATGTATTATGAAAATTTGTCGTTTGCCAAATATCCACAATCTTTAGTTCAGCTTGGTAATGACCCACAATTTGTAGATCAATCTGGCAAGGATTCTCAATATTTAGTTAGCTACGCAGTGAACCGCAATCTGTAGATGTGATTTTAGAACAAAATTTGAAGCATCAGATCATGGAACAACTGGATGTTGTAGGACAATTGGCTGCCAATCCTGCTATTGGGAATTTATGATAATTCCAGAACAAAAAAAAAAAAAAAAAACAAAGAATAATGCTCTGTTTCTTAACACATGAAAACAAATTTTCACACACAAAAGAAAAACTTGTATTACTTTGCATTGCTGTGCATTACATTGAATCTCTCATTTACAGTGCCCACACACAAAAAAAAACTCACAATATAAAGTAGAAAACTCCTAATATGAGCAGCCTGCCTTTCCCCTGTGTACATCCAAAAAGCCACCTGAAAGAAGGATGCAACGACTGTACAAGCACCCAGATACACAAAATTCAAAGCTACCTTGGATACTTCGTGTACCAAACTATGGTTGCCTGTATTCTGTCTGAATGCATTTATAAGACTCCCAAACAAGATGGTCATAACTGGAAGTGTAAGCCCATTGGCAACAGATGCAATAGTACCAATACTCTGTTGGGAATTTCTTAGTACGCAGTGGGTAATTCCAATTTCAGAAAGCAACTATGGGAAGTCGTTGCCGCACTTCAAGGACATTTACAAAGACAACCCGACCTTTGCATCGAGCTCCCACTTTGACAACAGACTTGACACCTCTGATGCCGCGTCACGTAAATTATGCAGCTCAAGAATTCAAACAGTTGCCTTCAGATAGATACGTAAGTAGCTTAGGCACATGTTTCCCAAAAAAAAAACTATTTGCAGTCGTTGTTTAATGGCGGATTCCGGCAAAAGGATTGGTGCTGCAGTTGAAAGTAATATTTCAGCACTCCCCTTTAATTTCAACTGCTGGGTTATCAGTCATACCCAGACATTTCCTTAAAAACTCAAAACTTTTATGCCCCAATGGTTTGGTCAGAATATCTGCAACCTGCTCCTGAGTCCTGCAGTGTTCTAAAACAATTTCTCCATTGTTTACCAATTCCTTGATGTAATGAAACTTTGTGTCAATGTGTTTTGTTCTCTAATGAAACACAAAATCCTTGGATAATGCAATAGCTGAGCTATTATCACAAAAAATCACAATTCCTTTTGCTTGCTCTTGGCATAAACTCCTTAACATCCTTATCATCCAAATTGATTGACAGGCTACTACTGTAGCTGCCACATATTCTGTCTCTGTTGTAGACAACGATACAATAGGCTGTTTTTTAGAAGCCCATGAAATGGCTCCTGAACCCATGTGAAAAACATAACCAGATGTGCTTTTCCAATCATCTACACTTCCAACCCAATCACTATTAGTGTATCCAATTAAATCTGAACATTCTAAAGCATATATAAAATGCCAAACCTTTTTAGTACATTTAACATACCTCAGAATCCTTTTTGCTGCCTGCCAATGTGCTTCTTTTGGCTTCTCCATGAATCTGGAAATCAAACTAACCACATGCATTTAGCCGGCCTAGTTGCAGTCAAATAATGAGGCTGCCAACTTGTCTTGTAAAACTAGATCAAATCCTTGCTGTTGTCCTCTTTGCTGAGTTTTAATCCATCACTGTGAGAGTGATTGTTGCTTTGCTATCCTGCATATTAAATCTTTCCAACACTTCATTAACATATTTCGCTTGTGAGATAAAAATCCCATTTCCATTTTGTTCTACTTCTATTCCTAAGAAGTATCTCAGCAAACCCATGTCAGTCATTTCAAATTCTTCTTTCATGATTGTTTTGAAACTTTCAATAAGGTAATCATCATTACCTGTGAAAATAACATCATCAACATATAACACAACAATTAGTATTTTACCATCCTTTTATTTGATGTAGAGGGTGGGTTTTCCCTCACACTTTTCAAATCCATTTTCCAGTAGATAGGAATCTATCCTACTATACCACGCTCTTGGTGCTTGCTTCAGCCCATAAAGAGCGTTCTTCAGTCTGCACACTTTGTGCTCTTGGCCTTTCTTTTATAGCCTAGAGGTTGTTCAATGTAAACCTCTTCCATTAACACTCCATCTAGGAATGCTGAATTCACATCCATTTGGTAAACTTTCCACTTGTTTTGTGCTGCCATGGACACCACTGCTCTCACGGTTTCCATTCTAGCAACTGGTGCGAAAGTTTCCTCATAGTCTCTCCTATGCTGCTGCTTATATCCTTTGACAACAAGTCTTGCCTTGTGTCTTTCTATTTTTCCTTCAGCATTACTCTTGGTATTGTAGACCCATTTAACTCCAATGACTTTTTTTCCTTTTGGTAGTTCAACCAAATCCCATGTCTTGTTTCTTTCTATGGCATTGATCTCCTCATCCATAGCTTCTATCCATTTCCTATCCTTAATTGCTTCTTCAAAATGAACAGGGTCATCAACATGACAATATAAAGAAAACAAAGGGTTCATACCTTCATTTGTTGCCTCTTGTTCATAAATGTTACTTAAATTTCTGAACTTCTTACCTCTTTCATTTGGTGTACAAGTGCTTGAAGAAGCACTTGAATTTCCTCCTTGTGGTGTGCTTGGAGAAGCACTTTCATTTCTCCTCAAGGGTGCCTATTGTTTCCCTTGTGTTGGTGCTGCTTTTTGGGGATGTATTTCAGCCATCTCCTCATCATCTTCATTATGAGACAAAGAGTTTTTAACATTCACTATTTTCTCTATGCTTCCATCCCAAGCTTCCTCCTCAATGAATTGAACATCTCTACTCACAATAAGCTTCTTGGTGGATGGGTTATACAACCTATAAGCTTTGGATTCCTCACTGTATCCAATGAAAATACATTTCTCCCCTTTGCTGTCCAACTTCTTCGTTAGTTGATCTAGAATGTGTGCATAAGCCACATATCCAAAAACTTTCATGTGGGTGACTCCTTGCTTTGTCCCACTCCATTCTTCTTCCGGCACTCTGTTCGTGACTGCTTTTGTAGGGCATCTATTCAAAATGTACGTTGCACAGTGTACAGCTTCAGCCCAATATTCATTTGGCAAATGCTTTGCCTTTAACATACTCCTCGCCATACCCATGATTGTTCTATTCTTCCTTTTGGCAACTCCATTTTGCTACGGAGTGTACCTAGTGGTAAATTGCTTATGAATTCCATTTTCTCTACAAAAACGTAGAAATTCTTTGGATATTTACTCACCTCCTCTATCAGTTCTTAGAACTTTGATATGCATTCCACTTTGGTTTTCTACAAATGCTTTAAAATTGCAAAATATTTCAAACACTTCACTTTTGTTCTTCACGAAATAAACCCAAGTTTTTCTAGTAAAATCATCAATAAATGTTAGCATATAGTGGCTGCTTGCAAGTGATGGAGTTTGCATCTGTCCACATAAATTTGAGTGGACAATCTCTAAGGGTGCTTTTACCCTTATGCTTTTCCCAGATGGAAAACTTTCTCTATGTTGTTTCCCCAATATACAACCTTCACAAAGGCTGTTTGGTTTCTCTATCAATGGTAATCCTCTTACCATTCCTTTTCTATTCAACAAGTTAAGACCTCCAAAGTTGAGATGTCCAAATCCCAAGTGCCACAACCAATTTTCATCTTTTGGTTTGCTTTGGAAAACCTCTTGTGTCACTGCTGCTATTTCTTCTCCATTTTTTATATCTGCTTTCATTCTAAGAGGGAACATCATGTTCCTTGTCATCATTACTTCAGAAATACATTGTTTGCTGGGTGTTTTATCCATGATGGTGCATACATCATCCACAAAGAAAACATTGTACCCCTTTTGAATAAGCTATCCAATACTTATGAGGTTACATTTCATTCCAGGAACATAATAAACATCTGCTTTGGTTTTCTTTTCACCTTTCCTTGTTAAGACATTTACTTCGCTTTTTCCCATAACAGAAACTTTACTATCAGTCCCTAGTGTGACTTGTGACTTCACACTCAGATCTAACATAGAAAACAGGGCTATGTTTCCTGTCATATGGTTACTGCAATCGGAGTCTAGAAACCATACATCTTCACTCTTTTCTTCAGCCATATTATAGGCTAAAAATAAATTATCTTGGCTGATATTTTCTCTAGTGAAATTTGCACTAGTTCTATTACTCATATCATGTTGATTCTTCTTACATTCATTTGCATAATGCCCATATTTTTTACAATAGTGACATTGGACATTGGATTTATCATACCTTTGTCCTTGAGCATGATGTTGTCCACTTTGTTGGCTGTTGCCTTGGCCTTGGTTCTGATTTGGATTGCTGCCTTTTCCTTGAGCATTTACTGGACTGTTTCTTCCACCACTGTTTTGACTTCTGCCTCTTCCTCTCTTGTTTCCTCTACCTTGACCTCTTCCTCTTCCAAAGAACATCTGGGTCTTAAAGGCATGCTCTAGAGATGAGTTTTCATTTATACTCAATCTCTGCTCATGTGTTATTAGTGATGCATGTAGTTCATCAACTCAGAAGTTTGTGAGATCCTTTGTCTCTTCTATGGTGGTGAAAATCACATCGAACCTTGAGGGTAGGATCCTCAACAGTTTCTCCACAATCCTCCTTTCTTCAAGAATCTCTCCATGAGACCTTATCTGTGTGACCATTCCAATCACATGTGTGAAGAATGAATCAATATTATCTGACTCCTTCATGCAGAGATTCTCAAAATATCTCCTTAGCAACTGTAGTTTTTCTATCTTCACTTTCTCCATGCCTTGATAGGCTATCTTGAGAGTTTGCCATGTTTCTTTGGATCTCTTGGCTGCTACTATCCTTGGAAACACACTCTCATGCACTGCTTGATTCAAAAAGTAGAGGGCTTTAGAATCATTCTTCTTATTGCTCTTCAACAGTTCTCTCTCTGCCTGAGTTAAATCATTAAACTCATCTTCATATGTTGGTTCTTGAAAACCATCCTCAACAAATTCCCATAAGTCTTGGGAAGCAAGCAAAGTTCTCATAGTTATTTCCCAATAGTCATAGTTTTTCACATTAAATTGTGGGAGCTGAGTATTACAGATACCCATGCTAGTGCTGGCTCCAGCCATTCTTGCACTCTTAACTATGCTTCAAAATACTTGACTGTGTATTTAAAATAACTGACTGTCCTCAACAGTAACACAAAAAACTAACTTGAGAAATACCTTGGATTCTTTCTTGACTGAGTCTTCACTCTGCTGGAGAACCTGCTGCAACAAGAAATCCTTCCTTCAGCTTCTTTGACACCTTCAAAGAGCCTGGACAAGCTCTGATACCATGTTGGGAATTTCTGATAATTCCAGAACAAAAGAAAACAGAGAATAATTCTCTGTTTCTTAACAAAGAAAAATAGAGTTTCACAAAAAAAAAAAAACTTGTATTACTTTGCACTGTTGTGCATTACATTGAATCTCTCATTTACAGTGCCCACACAAACAAAAAAAACTCACAATATAAAGTAGAAAACTCCTAATACGAGCAGCCTGCCTTTCCCCTATGTACATCCAAAAAGCCACCTGAAAGAAGGATGCAATGGTTGTACAAGCCCCTAGATACACAAAATTCAAAGCTACCTTGGATACTTCGTGTACCAAACTGTGGTTGCCTGTATTCTGTCCGAACGCATTTATAAGACTCTCAAACAAGATGGTCATAAAGGGAAGTGTAAGCCCATTGGCAATGGATGCAATAGTACCAATACTCTGTTGGGAATTTCTTAGTATGTAGTGGGTAATTCTAATTTCAGAAATTGACTATGGGAAGTCGTTGTCACACTTCAAGGACATTTACAAAGACAACCCGACCTCTGCATCGAGCTCCCACTTTGATAGCAGACTTGACACCTCTGATGCCGCGTCACATAAATTATGCAGCTCAAGAATTCGAACAATCACCTTCACACAGATACGTAAGTAGCTTAGGCACAGGTTTCCCCAAAAAAAAACTATTTGCGGTCGTTGTTTAATGGCGGATTCCGGCAAAGGACTGGCGCTGCAGTTGAAAGTAATATTTCAACACGTGCTTCTTAAAATACTAATAGATTATACCCTTTGTCCAGACAACTTTTTGTCGTCATTTTGATGATAACTATGTCCATTTCTATAGCATCCCTCTTTTTTCCATCAACCAATTTTATCGCATTCATTTTGCCATCTATCTGTTGTCATAAAAAAAATAGCAATCAAAGCCAAGAAGAGCCTTTTCCATGTGATGACTTAAAGTTGGACTGCAGAGATAAGGTAAAAAATAAGGCCATTTTACCAAATAATTCCTCGGAACCTTGTACCAGTACAACCAAAGCAACCCTTGAGAGCTTTGTTGATTTTTGGTTACTCAAAGGATTGGCATATCTACCATTATAGCCAAACAAACTTCCCAAAGGAGCAAGATGTCTAGATCCAAATTATTTAAAAAATTAGTTTTCCAGAAATCTGCAAGCTGATTAGTCCCCATCCAATAAATGTAGTGCCTATAGGTAAAGCGTTGAGTAGCCTGGCCTATTCTTCATCCAAGTCTTGTTCTACATCCCTTATTGTTGGAAGAGAGTTGACCGGTTTTGAATCTAATATGCAAAAAGAATCAAAGGGAAAGAAAGATCAAGCCTTGAAATCTCGGCACTCCCTTCCCTTTCCTGGTCGGACATACTTGGATGGGTGCAGTTCATACATGATTGAAGTTAAATGTTCTGAATTCAGTTATGTTATGATATCAGTTCTGTTGATCATTCTGTTCATATGACTTATGGTGGGGCGTCTACCTGCCATGGTACTCGCTCTTTCTTCGTGCCTTTTCATGAAATTTGTTGAAATTACGTGACATTATATTACAAAGCAGAGTCGGGATAGCAGCGCTATCTTGAAGGAAAGAGGCAGACCAGTTTGCACAATAACATCATTCTCGGTATTTTAGTGTTTTCTTTCATAAAGCATGCTCCATACACTAGTGACCTATCTAGGTAGAAATGGCGATGAGGATTTCTTGTTGTTCATAGCCTTGTTTTCATATGGTATATTGAGAGTGCAAATTTTGGAATCTGGAAAAAACTTGGAAGCCTTTTGGTGTTTGCATCCTCAATTTAAACTCTGGGATCAAGGGGTGAGGTGGGATCTTGTATTTCAGAACAACTTCATGTTGGATAGATGTACAAAATCTAAGCATGATGGAATGATACTCAGAATGTCAAAATACTCATAATATCTTCACAATTGTAAGTTGTATTTTTTCTGCTACGGTTCATGGCACACTAGTTAGTTTATTAAAAGAGGTACGAGGGAATACAAAAATGAATTGTGAATTCTAGGATGTAATGTTTGTTTACTGAAAAGAAATTGTAAAGTTAGCAATTGTAAATTCCCCTGGGGATGTTGATGAAATTTCAGCTTACGAGATATAAATATTTGTTAGTTGCAGGACGCCAAACTATGTGCATTGTATACAATAGTAGTACTCCTAATACAAATATTGCAGTTGCATATAGAGTTTGATGCACAAGATATTTTGGTTTAAAGGTTGTTGTTTCACTACATAGATTAATAAGTCCTTGGGATTCATACAAGCTCCATGCTTGTATGATATCTAACTCACTTGTATTTAATATTTATGTAATCTTTGTTGGATAATTTTCGTTTGATATTGCAAAAACGACTGAAGTGCCAATCAGCATCATGCTTCCTTATGGAAAAGGACTCGCAATCAATTGGAAAGTTTAACTAACCTACTACTACACCTCCAAGTTCCTTATTGATGCTAAGATTGTTGGTGGAAGGTAATTGAAACTTGGCTAGTTTTTGTTAGATTCCATTGCCCTTGATATCTTCTCTGGTTATCATACAAAGTTTTAGATATCACAATCCTGGATCATGTAAATTGTAAGTTTATATTAAAAACTAACTTGAATGCATAAATTCATCTATAATTTCATATCATATAAACAACTAAAAAAATGACAAGTTACTGGTGTGGGCACATAAAGAGCATTTTGTGTGCAACCCGTTCCAAGTGTAAGTCATTTTTTATTGTTTCAATGATAATGATGACTTTCAGAATGACTGGAGTGCTCTTAAAGGCACCAAGTAATTTATTTATACTAAGTTCAATTTCTCATGCTTTTCTTCTTGCTTGTTTTTCCTATTTTTTATTCACTCTTACTCTGTTAATAGTGCAGTTATTTGCTCCAATATATTTTCCATTAGGCTTCCTATATGGTTGTGTAATAATGGACTGAATGTAGATATGACATGGACCCCTTCCCCTTGCGCTACCCCTTCTGCCATTTTTGTAACATATCGATTAGGTATTGACTCTCGCTAACAAAAACCAATTTCACATGGCTTCATATAGCTGTTTTTTTGTTTCTTCGGCTTTAGGGTTAACACTCTATCACCAACAGCGAACCACTCTTTTTTGTACGAACAAAAGTATAGTGTCTATCTTTAAAATCCGTGTCTTAATATTTCG
>APFE030802893.1:38754-99042 GCA_000404065.3 Pinus taeda
TCTGCTGCATAAAAACATTATACATTACAAATCCAAAAGTATTTATGCACTTCTGTCTCCTGCAATACAAAGTTTAAAACCCCCTGTTTCACTTTTTTTTACAATGTGCAATTACATAATGCTTGTTTCAATCCCCGTGGGTTTTCTTTTTCACATAACAAAACATTGGGTCAACGCTATATTAAAACATATATAAAAAAGAAATAAAAATAAACTTACGAAATACCTCGCCCATACCCCTTTTTAACTTCGTCGTAAGAAATATTTAAAACCTTACCAAAATAAATGTCAGCCATTTAACATAGGGGATGGGCAATACGTATGGTCCACACTATATTAAATTTTTAATCAAACCCCGTGTACTTTCTTTGAAATGGACGGTGGACAAACTTGCCTTTAATCCCACGGCGGAGATTGCGTATCGGAAGACTTTTCTGACTGCTCTTTAACCCATCGTGCAACTTGGTAAATCAACGGACATAAATGCTGGAGGTAAATCGACGGGTGAAAACGATATCGGAAGGGGTGAGTTGGGTGAAAGATACCTTCCGAAAAGTGTCAGGTGCTTATGTCATGCCAGCATCACAGTTGGACAGTTGTCAACATCGGACTACCATGGTACGGAAACCTCCTTGAGCCAAAAGCGGTGCGATATGTTCCTGCCGGTTTTAGGTTTGATGTGGTGGTTTCGGGGTGGATTAAATGCAGGACCGCGCGGTTGGTGAAATTATAAATTTAACACTCCCCTTTAATTTCACCTGCTGGGCATTCGGTCATACCCAGACACTTCCTCAAAAATTCAAAGCTTTTCTGATCCAATGGCTTTGTCAAGATGTCTACAACCTGTTCTTGAGTCATGCAATGTTCTAGGACAATTTCTCCATTGTTCACCAATTCTCTGATGTAGTGAAACCTTGTATCAATGTGTTTCGTTCTCTTATGAAACACTGAATTCTTTGACAATGCAATAGCTAAGCTATTGTCGCAAAAGATCACTGTCGCTTTTGCCTGCTCTTGGCCTAAGCTCCTCAACATCCTTCTCATCCAAACTGCTTGACATGCTGCTGCTGTAGCTGCCACATATTCCGCCTCTGCTGTAGACAATGCTACAATGGACTGCTTCTTAGAAGCCCATGAAATGGCTCCTGAACCCATATGGAAAACATAACCGGAAGTGCTTTTCTGATCATCAACACTTCCAACCCAATCACTATCTGTGTATCCAAACAAATCTGAATGTTCTGAGACATTATATAAAATTCCAAACATTTTGGTACCTTTCACATACCTCAAAATTCTTTTTGCTGCCTGTCAATGTGCCTCCTTTGGCCTCTCCATGAATATGGAAATTAAACTAACAACATACATAATATCAGGCCTAGTTGTTGTTAAATACATAAGGCTGCCTACAATACTCTTGTACAAACTAGGATCAAAATCCTTGCTGCTGTCCTCTCTGCTGAGTTTTAATCCCATCACTGTGCGAGTGATCGCTGCCTTACATTCTTCCATGCTAAATCTGCTCAATACTTGATTTACATATCTTGCCTGTGAGATAAAAATTCATTTTTCATTTTGATCTACTTCTATTCCTAAGAAGTATCTCAAGAAACCCATGTCAGTCATTTCAAATTCTTCTTTCATGACTGATTTAAAATTCTTAATGAGCTGATCATCATTCCCTGTGAAAATAACATCATCAACATATAAGACAACAATTAAAATTTTACCATCTTTTTCTTTGATGTAGACGGTGGGTTCTCCTTCACACTTGTCGAATTCATTATCCAATAGATATGAATCTATTCTGCTGTACCATGCTCTTGGCGCTTGCTTCAGCTCATAAAGAGCTTTCTTCAATTTGCACTTGTGCTCTTGGCCTTTCTTTTATAGCCTAGAGGTTGTTCAATGTAAACCTCTTCCATTAACACTCCATCTAGGAATGCTGAATTCACATCCATTTGGTAAACTTTCCACTTGTTTTGTGCTGCCATGGACACCACTGCTCTCACGGTTTCCATTCTAGCAACTGGTGCGAAAGTTTCCTCATAGTCTCTCCTATGCTGCTGCTTATATCCTTTGACAACAAGTCTTGCCTTGTGTCTTTCTATTTTTCCTTCAGCATTACTCTTGGTATTGTAGACCCATTTAACTCCAATGACTTTTTTTCCTTTTGGTAGTTCAACCAAATCCCATGTCTTGTTTCTTTCTATGGCATTGATCTCCTCATCCATAGCTTCTATCCATTTCCTATCCTTAATTGCTTCTTCAAAATGAACAGGGTCATCAACATGACAATATAAAGAAAACAAAGGGTTCATACCTTCATTTGTTGCCTCTTGTTCATAAATGTTACTTAAATTTCTGAACTTCTTACCTCTTTCATTTGGTGTACAAGTGCTTGAAGAAGCACTTGAATTTCCTCCTTGTGGTGTGCTTGGAGAAGCACTTTCATTTCTCCTCAAGCGGTTGCCTGATTTGTTTCCCTTGTGCGTGGTGCTGCTTTTTGGGATTTGTATTCAGCCTCTCCTCATTCATCTTCATTATGAGACAAAAGAGTTTAACATTCCACGCTCTATGCTTCCGATCCCAAGCTTCCTCCTCAATGAATTGAACATCTCTACTCACAATAAGCTTCTTGGTGGATGGGTTATACAACCTATAAGCTTTGGATTCCTCACTGTATCCAATGAAAATACATTTCTCCCCTTTGCTGTCCAACTTCTTCGTTAGTTGATCTAGAATGTGTGCATAAGCCACATATCCAAAAACTTTCATGTGGGTGACTCCTTGCTTTGTCCCACTCCATTCTTCTTCCGGCACTCTGTTCGTGACTGCTTTTGTAGGGCATCTATTCAAAATGTACGTTGCACAGTGTACAGCTTCAGCCCAATATTCATTTGGCAAATGCTTTGCCTTTAACATACTCCTCGCCATACCCATGATTGTTCTATTCTTCCTTTTGGCAACTCCATTTTGCTACGGAGTGTACCTAGTGGTAAATTGCTTATGAATTCCATTTTCTCTACAAAAACGTAGAAATTCTTTGGATATTTACTCACCTCCTCTATCAGTTCTTAGAACTTTGATATGCATTCCACTTTGGTTTTCTACAAATGCTTTAAAATTGCAAAATATTTCAAACACTTCACTTTTGTTCTTCACGAAATAAACCCAAGTTTTTCTAGTAAAATCATCAATAAATGTTAGCATATAGTGGCTGCTTGCAAGTGATGGAGTTTGCATCTGTCCACATAAATTTGAGTGGACAATCTCTAAGGGTGCTTTTACCCTTATGCTTTTCCCAGATGGAAAACTTTCTCTATGTTGTTTCCCCAATATACAACCTTCACAAAGGCTGTTTGGTTTCTCTATCAATGGTAATCCTCTTACCATTCCTTTTCTATTCAACAAGTTAAGACCTCCAAAGTTGAGATGTCCAAATCCCAAGTGCCACAACCAATTTTCATCTTTTGGTTTGCTTTGGAAAACCTCTTGTGTCACTGCTGCTATTTCTTCTCCATTTTTTATATCTGCTTTCATTCTAAGAGGGAACATCATGTTCCTTGTCATCATTACTTCAGAAATACATTGTTTGCTGGGTGTTTTATCCATGATGGTGCATACATCATCCACAAAGAAAACATTGTACCCCTTTTGAATAAGCTATCCAATACTTATGAGGTTACATTTCATTCCAGGAACATAATAAACATCTGCTTTGGTTTTCTTTTCACCTTTCCTTGTTAAGACATTTACTTCGCTTTTTCCCATAACAGAAACTTTACTATCAGTCCCTAGTGTGACTTGTGACTTCACACTCAGATCTAACATAGAAAACAGGGCTATGTTTCCTGTCATATGGTTACTGCAATCGGAGTCTAGAAACCATACATCTTCACTCTTTTCTTCAGCCATATTATAGGCTAAAAATAAATTATCTTGGCTGATATTTTCTCTAGTGAAATTTGCACTAGTTCTATTACTCATATCATGTTGATTCTTCTTACATTCATTTGCATAATGCCCATATTTTTTACAATAGTGACATTGGACATTGGATTTATCATACCTTTGTCCTTGAGCATGATGTTGTCCACTTTGTTGGCTGTTGCCTTGGCCTTGGTTCTGATTTGGATTGCTGCCTTTTCCTTGAGCATTTACTGGACTGTTTCTTCCACCACTGTTTTGACTTCTGCCTCTTCCTCTCTTGTTTCCTCTACCTTGACCTCTTCCTCTTCCAAAGAACATCTGGGTCTTAAAGGCATGCTCTAGAGATGAGTTTTCATTTATACTCAATCTCTGCTCATGTGTTATTAGTGATGCATGTAGTTCATCAACTCAGAAGTTTGTGAGATCCTTTGTCTCTTCTATGGTGGTGAAAATCACATCGAACCTTGAGGGTAGGATCCTCAACAGTTTCTCCACAATCCTCCTTTCTTCAAGAATCTCTCCATGAGACCTTATCTGTGTGACCATTCCAATCACATGTGTGAAGAATGAATCAATATTATCTGACTCCTTCATGCAGAGATTCTCAAAATATCTCCTTAGCAACTGTAGTTTTTCTATCTTCACTTTCTCCATGCCTTGATAGGCTATCTTGAGAGTTTGCCATGTTTCTTTGGATCTCTTGGCTGCTACTATCCTTGGAAACACACTCTCATGCACTGCTTGATTCAAAAAGTAGAGGGCTTTAGAATCATTCTTCTTATTGCTCTTCAACAGTTCTCTCTCTGCCTGAGTTAAATCATTAAACTCATCTTCATATGTTGGTTCTTGAAAACCATCCTCAACAAATTCCCATAAGTCTTGGGAAGCAAGCAAAGTTCTCATAGTTATTTCCCAATAGTCATAGTTTTTCACATTAAATTGTGGGAGCTGAGTATTACAGATACCCATGCTAGTGCTGGCTCCAGCCATTCTTGCACTCTTAACTATGCTTCAAAATACTTGACTGTGTATTTAAAATAACTGACTGTCCTCAACAGTAACACAAAAAACTAACTTGAGAAATACCTTGGATTCTTTCTTGACTGAGTCTTCACTCTGCTGGAGAACCTGCTGCAACAAGAAATCCTTCCTTCAGCTTCTTTGACACCTTCAAAGAGCCTGGACAAGCTCTGATACCATGTTGGGAATTTCTGATAATTCCAGAACAAAAGAAAACAGAGAATAATTCTCTGTTTCTTAACAAAGAAAAATAGAGTTTCACAAAAAAAAAAAAACTTGTATTACTTTGCACTGTTGTGCATTACATTGAATCTCTCATTTACAGTGCCCACACAAACAAAAAAAACTCACAATATAAAGTAGAAAACTCCTAATACGAGCAGCCTGCCTTTCCCCTATGTACATCCAAAAAGCCACCTGAAAGAAGGATGCAATGGTTGTACAAGCCCCTAGATACACAAAATTCAAAGCTACCTTGGATACTTCGTGTACCAAACTGTGGTTGCCTGTATTCTGTCCGAACGCATTTATAAGACTCTCAAACAAGATGGTCATAAAGGGAAGTGTAAGCCCATTGGCAATGGATGCAATAGTACCAATACTCTGTTGGGAATTTCTTAGTATGTAGTGGGTAATTCTAATTTCAGAAATTGACTATGGGAAGTCGTTGTCACACTTCAAGGACATTTACAAAGACAACCCGACCTCTGCATCGAGCTCCCACTTTGATAGCAGACTTGACACCTCTGATGCCGCGTCACATAAATTATGCAGCTCAAGAATTCGAACAATCACCTTCACACAGATACGTAAGTAGCTTAGGCACAGGTTTCCCCAAAAAAAAACTATTTGCGGTCGTTGTTTAATGGCGGATTCCGGCAAAGGACTGGCGCTGCAGTTGAAAGTAATATTTCAACACGTGCTTCTTAAAATACTAATAGATTATACCCTTTGTCCAGACAACTTTTTGTCGTCATTTTGATGATAACTATGTCCATTTCTATAGCATCCCTCTTTTTTCCATCAACCAATTTTATCGCATTCATTTTGCCATCTATCTGTTGTCATAAAAAAAATAGCAATCAAAGCCAAGAAGAGCCTTTTCCATGTGATGACTTAAAGTTGGACTGCAGAGATAAGGTAAAAAATAAGGCCATTTTACCAAATAATTCCTCGGAACCTTGTACCAGTACAACCAAAGCAACCCTTGAGAGCTTTGTTGATTTTTGGTTACTCAAAGGATTGGCATATCTACCATTATAGCCAAACAAACTTCCCAAAGGAGCAAGATGTCTAGATCCAAATTATTTAAAAAATTAGTTTTCCAGAAATCTGCAAGCTGATTAGTCCCCATCCAATAAATGTAGTGCCTATAGGTAAAGCGTTGAGTAGCCTGGCCTATTCTTCATCCAAGTCTTGTTCTACATCCCTTATTGTTGGAAGAGAGTTGACCGGTTTTGAATCTAATATGCAAAAAGAATCAAAGGGAAAGAAAGATCAAGCCTTGAAATCTCGGCACTCCCTTCCCTTTCCTGGTCGGACATACTTGGATGGGTGCAGTTCATACATGATTGAAGTTAAATGTTCTGAATTCAGTTATGTTATGATATCAGTTCTGTTGATCATTCTGTTCATATGACTTATGGTGGGGCGTCTACCTGCCATGGTACTCGCTCTTTCTTCGTGCCTTTTCATGAAATTTGTTGAAATTACGTGACATTATATTACAAAGCAGAGTCGGGATAGCAGCGCTATCTTGAAGGAAAGAGGCAGACCAGTTTGCACAATAACATCATTCTCGGTATTTTAGTGTTTTCTTTCATAAAGCATGCTCCATACACTAGTGACCTATCTAGGTAGAAATGGCGATGAGGATTTCTTGTTGTTCATAGCCTTGTTTTCATATGGTATATTGAGAGTGCAAATTTTGGAATCTGGAAAAAACTTGGAAGCCTTTTGGTGTTTGCATCCTCAATTTAAACTCTGGGATCAAGGGGTGAGGTGGGATCTTGTATTTCAGAACAACTTCATGTTGGATAGATGTACAAAATCTAAGCATGATGGAATGATACTCAGAATGTCAAAATACTCATAATATCTTCACAATTGTAAGTTGTATTTTTTCTGCTACGGTTCATGGCACACTAGTTAGTTTATTAAAAGAGGTACGAGGGAATACAAAAATGAATTGTGAATTCTAGGATGTAATGTTTGTTTACTGAAAAGAAATTGTAAAGTTAGCAATTGTAAATTCCCCTGGGGATGTTGATGAAATTTCAGCTTACGAGATATAAATATTTGTTAGTTGCAGGACGCCAAACTATGTGCATTGTATACAATAGTAGTACTCCTAATACAAATATTGCAGTTGCATATAGAGTTTGATGCACAAGATATTTTGGTTTAAAGGTTGTTGTTTCACTACATAGATTAATAAGTCCTTGGGATTCATACAAGCTCCATGCTTGTATGATATCTAACTCACTTGTATTTAATATTTATGTAATCTTTGTTGGATAATTTTCGTTTGATATTGCAAAAACGACTGAAGTGCCAATCAGCATCATGCTTCCTTATGGAAAAGGACTCGCAATCAATTGGAAAGTTTAACTAACCTACTACTACACCTCCAAGTTCCTTATTGATGCTAAGATTGTTGGTGGAAGGTAATTGAAACTTGGCTAGTTTTTGTTAGATTCCATTGCCCTTGATATCTTCTCTGGTTATCATACAAAGTTTTAGATATCACAATCCTGGATCATGTAAATTGTAAGTTTATATTAAAAACTAACTTGAATGCATAAATTCATCTATAATTTCATATCATATAAACAACTAAAAAAATGACAAGTTACTGGTGTGGGCACATAAAGAGCATTTTGTGTGCAACCCGTTCCAAGTGTAAGTCATTTTTTATTGTTTCAATGATAATGATGACTTTCAGAATGACTGGAGTGCTCTTAAAGGCACCAAGTAATTTATTTATACTAAGTTCAATTTCTCATGCTTTTCTTCTTGCTTGTTTTTCCTATTTTTTATTCACTCTTACTCTGTTAATAGTGCAGTTATTTGCTCCAATATATTTTCCATTAGGCTTCCTATATGGTTGTGTAATAATGGACTGAATGTAGATATGACATGGACCCCTTCCCCTTGCGCTACCCCTTCTGCCATTTTTGTAACATATCGATTAGGTATTGACTCTCGCTAACAAAAACCAATTTCACATGGCTTCATATAGCTGTTTTTTTGTTTCTTCGGCTTTAGGGTTAACACTCTATCACCAACAGCGAACCACTCTTTTTTGTACGAACAAAAGTATAGTGTCTATCTTTAAAATCCGTGTCTTAATATTTCGTTACTAGTTTTTTGGGAAAACTCCTCACCTTTCGTACTGTCAAAACTACTCCCATGAAAACAAGAATTGAAAAAACATACATAAATTTGTTGGCCAAAGGCCAACTCTAGGAAGCTTGTCTCAGCCTTTGTTTAGGATTATAAAAACAAATGCATTTAAAATGCAAATAAACTTCTGTTACAGCGAGGGGCCCCATAATGGACCCTAATTTATATTGATTGTGAATTCTCATAACTATCTGCACAGGTTCTATTGTAGGGATATTCAACTTATTCTTGAGAACCTGGATCTCATTATCCTTAACGCTGAGAAGCTCTTGGATGGGCTAAAGATCCGTGGGATTAGTATTCATCTTTATTCACTTCGGATCTAAGTTTTCTATCTTGGACTGTCTTGCCCTATGGCCAACCCCTCCCCTGATTGTTTAAGCAATTGTAGTTTGTCATCAGTGCCCAGCCCCTTGAGATTGACACTCATTGTGGTGGTATTAAAATCTCTCTACCTTGTTGCATAACCTGCAAAATGAGTTCATTTTTATTTTCATAAGGCCTCCCTTCTCATCTGTGCATATTCTTCCCATAAATTACTGCCCCCCAAGGGCGGGTCAGGTTGACCTTGTGATGCACTGAGCTGAGCAGGAATAGTGGACAAGTTCTGAACCTTCATCAAAGGGAATCTCTGGGCATCAACTAACTTTTCTTTTTTGTTTGAGAGCTGCTTTGCTGATGAACCTACAGTTGGAAATAGTTAATTCCTACTTGTCTATGGTTATAATTCTCCATTTGAGGAGTTTGTTCCTACATTATAGGGATTTAGTTTTTCCTAGATTAGTGTGGTTGAGAGAATCTCTCAACCACACTACTGTACATCTAAGATAGCATTCCTATCTTGAGACTATTGATTGTATAAATATCTTGTAATTTCCTTATTATTAATTACCAGATTATATTGATTGAGCTGTTTTTATCTTGGTATCAGAGCCTGAGGGCCTAGCCCCTCGTGGGCTGGGCTGCTCCTGGGCTGAAGAGAATAAAAGTAGTTTTGTGATTATTTGTTTATCCATTATTGATTATACAGCGCGAAGGTGGAGAACAGGCCCTGGGTAGTAGGCTTGTTGGAGAAGGAGTTGTTTGGCTTCCGCTCGGAGATTAGGTCGTGGATTCCCGGTGCAGTTGGTCGATTTAGGACCAGATTATTCGTGCTTCTCCTTAGCCGATGAGGTTACGGGTTCGATTTCTGGGAGGGTAATGAAGGGGCCTAGATTGTGTACTGTGCTTTGCTTTGTTCACTGATTTTAGTTTCTGTGCGTGCTGTTTTGACGAATTGTTTCCCGGTGGCAGTAAGGGTTTTGAACTATTTTAAGTCGCTAAATTGCTCCCAAATTCGAATTAAACCCGGGCTGAGAATTTAGAAATATTCTCTCTGTGTTTCTTTTTCTCGCTGTTTTTTTTTTTGGGGTTCTGCATAATGGGGAAACCAGGCAGAGACTGGATGCATGTTTATGCAATTTATGGACGGTGTTCTTAATGGCACGACGGTGCTCTGTATCTTTGTCGAAGATTGGCGAAAGGATTCGAATCGGCGTAAATGATCCATTTATATCGACAGCTGCGTCAATCACCCAATTGCTTGTTTCGAATCTGGAAGCATCAGCGTGTGTGTGGTGGTGTTCTTAAGGGTTTTGGACCGAGAGATCTCCCCAATGATCGACAGCTGGAAAGCAGAGAACCAGGTTTGATGTATTCTTTGAATAATTGGTGCTGTAAGTCCGTTGTGGTTGTATTAATTCTGGTAGTTTGACCTGGTGTACCTGTTCCAAAGCTGTCTGGCTTCTGGTTGCGAGGGTTCTCTTCCGTGGGCGGCTTGTTGTTAGTTCGGTGTATTGTTTGGTTTATCTTCTATTTGGCTCTAATAATGTCGAGACAGCGGATGCGTAGCCGCAGAGGGTTTGGCGGGCGGCGCAACCTGTTTGACCCTGGTGACAGCAGGGGAAGAAGGATCCAATACATGAATCCATCACATTCTGTTGGCAGCCTGTTCGTGAAGGAGGCGATGGTGGACGTAGAATTAGAGAGATGGGACACCGCGGGACACAAGAAATATCGCAGCGTCACACCATTGAATTATCACGGAGCCGATGTCGCCATCGTCGTGTATGACATTACGAACATTGATTCGTTCGTGTGCGCGAACCGATGGATCGAAGAAGTGGAGGAACGTACAGTGTGTTGCGATGCAGAGGATCGTGGACAGCGCGCTTAGCGTTGCGCAAGAGTCAGTGAAAACATTTGCACAAGAAACCTTCAGTAACATCTTGCGATTAGTCAATGGGATTTCTGCTCTTGTTCTTGCTATATTACCACGGAAGGCTGGTGTCTTGAAAGGCATTCAGGGATGGGAGTTGAGACTATCTTTTCAGGCCCCTCGCCTCCCACAATGGATGGAAGATGGGGTCTCATCTTTCAATCAATTTATCCATGATTTTTCTACAGATGTTGATTCTTGTACAGAATCAGAGTATGAATCTGGGCAGGAAGATAATGATGAGAACATGATACCTCCTTCACCTTCTTCTCAAGCTTCTCATTGTTCACGAGCAAGTGGCTTTTGGAGCCATGAGAACCATCCAAAATCAATGCTGAAAAAGATTTTTTGGATGGATGTTTGGCCACTTAAATATCTATTTAATGTGTTACTGCCTTTCCCTAATTCTTCCAGAAATTCTACGGGGTGGACTAGATCGTTGCTTGCTTCTCCAGGTAGCAGAGGAAGTTTCAGCCACATGTATGGACTGGCAAGCAAAAGAATGAACAGCTTCAAAGATCATGCAGTTCATCGGATTGGAGACGTGGCGTAGTTGAGGATCTCCAGCTTGTTATAGAAGTTGCATTTGATATTGTGCGTAAAGCACTTCACTTTCTCCTGTCTCCTTTCGAAACATGTTGGTTGGCGTTCAAAAGGCTCATCACAAGTATATAGCCTTGCAAAAGTCATGGCATGTCTGCTAGTGATAATGATGTTCATGTGCAACTTTTATCTTGTGCATCTGTATTCAAGGATTGCTGAAATTTTGTTTGTCGAAAAGTGGAACTTGGATCCCAATCATTAAGAGTAGATGTTTGCACATGTGGAGATGTTAGAACAGAATTTGGATATCCATATGAGGCTATTCGCGTCATTACTGCTGATGGTTATGTCCTCCTGGAAAGAATACCGAGACGTGATGCAAAGAATGGAGTAAAATGTTTCCTCTTCAGAATGAGGAAACTGCGAGACTTGTATAAGACCGATGATCGATGGGATGGAAATGTGAATTCTCTGGCTTTTCGTGTATGTACAAAATGTGCCAATTCGTGAAGCCGCGTGGAGCTCCGTAGCTGGTGCCAGAGTGCGGGAGGAGATAGCTGCAAGTCAAACTTTTTGGTCTCACTAATTCTCTGATGATGCAATATATTGATTAACTGTCATGACAATAAAACTAGTTGTAATGTTGTAATTTAAGTGACATTAGCCTGACCAACTATTGTCACAATTTTGAATGTGTGTTGGAATTGGTCATTCCAACACTAAGCAAATTTGCAGGGAATGGTGAACACATGAGAGTGAAAATGATATCAATTGAAGCTACATCAGAGATTGGAGGATGATTGAGATCCTGTTGGAGGGTGTTAGCAAGCATGAGGCAATATGCTTGAAAATTATTCTTGAAGGGAAAATTGTGTTCTCTTCGTGGGGCTGTGAGTGCCTCTGTTTTGGTGGACAACAAAGTAAATTTGTTTGTTTCTAGTGTGGTGTGTGGGATAGACTCCCTAACATATTATTGTAATAGTCATTGTATGTACTAGAAACTCCAAATGTTGAATGTAAGCCTTGCTAAGGCATTTGAAAGTTCGTGGTGATCTCAAAACCACTTTGTAATGGTTTGTGGTTAGCCTGAAACCATCGTTTGTCACTGTAATGTGACGGTTGGTGGTGAACCAGAAACCATCTATAGAGCCTTAGTGGCTACACGAGTTGCCCGATGGTGGCAAATTGAGATCCTTGATCAGTTCGGTGGTAGCAAATCAGATCTACCCGGTGGTGGCGAAACAAAGCTTTGTGATTTGCTCGGTGGAAGCAGATGAAGTCGACGGATTTGCCCGGTAGTGGCAAATCGGACTTGCCCGGTGGTGGTAGATTGCCTTTGTGGCTGTGTGTACACAGGAGCTTTGTGCTCGTAGGAGCAGGTGGACTGCAGTAACACCTGGCTCAGACTCAGATGATTTTCTCTGAGTAGAAGGGAATTGGCGTTTTTCGCGCTAACAACAATGCCAGGGTGGCCAACTGGCGCATCTGTTAGGCCATTAATCGCGCCAATGGCGCGGGTTTATTATTCAGGATCGCACCAATTCACCTTCAAGTGGATCTGCAGGAGAGGCAGATCAGATCAATGTGGCTGTATTGGAAACGCCAAATTTGCAGATTGTGGATCTGTCCGAGGGCGACAGATTGTGTTTTTGGAGGTTTTGTACATGCAATTCGTGTGATGATGGTGGATTTGACTATCATGACAAGTAGTCATTAAGGGGGGGAGTTGGAAATTATTAATTCCTACTTGTCTATGGTTATAATTCTCCATTTGAGGAGTTTGTTCCTACATTATAGGGATTTAGTTTTTCCTAGATTAGTGTGTGGTTGAGAGAATCTCTCAACCACACTACTGTACGTCTAAGATAACATTCCTATCTTGAGACTATTGATTGTATAAATATCTTGTAATTTCCTCATTATTAATTATCAGATTATATTGATTGAGCTGTTTTTATCTCCTACCTCACTGGTTGTCCTCTTCTTGTCTGATTGTGTTGTAACTATAGTTGTAAGGGCCAATTGTTGAGAATATCCTTTAGGGAGGGCTTGCCTCACTTGCTCCCATGTTTCTAGGTTGGATGCTTTCTCTAGAATCTCATCTTTTTCATGGTTATATGCAGACAACCTCTTGTTCACCCTCATTCTTGACAATATACCATTAGGATCATACCTCAGGCTAGGTGCTTTTCTCAAGTCCACTGATCCTAGGATTCCTTCCGCATATGCTTGTGCAGACCTAGTCTTCACAATGAAAGGTCCTTGCTCAGTTCAGTTGTCCACTTGACCTTACCGATGTCTCTCCGATAAAATCTTGGAATTTGCAATGGACATAAGCTTCGTTCGCTCAATAAAACCTGGGACTGGAAGATCAACTTTGCACGCAGCAAGAGAGGAATATCTGCAATGGACATAAGTTCTGTTTCATCAATAGAATATGGGACAACAAGAGAGGAAGATCTGCAATGGACATAAGTTCAGTTTTCTCAATAGAATCTGGGACTGGAAGATCAACTTTGCTTGTCGATAGTGCCTTAGTGCAGGCCCGTGTTTGGTGGAAGGGGTAGCTACAGATTGGTTACCCCTACCTGCTTGACGGAGATCTGTGCTGGGCAGAGTGGGTAGCTACTGCAATGGTATTGCTTGGTTAATGTAAAGATGGAAGGCTTATGTGGTACGATCCATGGAGCAAAAGGTACGAGCAACAAGAGGAAATGCAAAAGCACAAGAGTAAGCTTCAGTGTATATAAAACATCCACGACGACCTCACCATTCTTTTTATCCACCCAATAATTTAGACACCACACGCTTTCCTAGAAGATAATTTGTAAATATGAGCCTTCACACTATTCAATATAAAAACTAGGCCACTCTCTAGTTGAGTAGCCAAGTGGATCCTTTTGTTCTAAGAAATTTATCTTTAATTAATAGCTAAAAAAATCCATAAAAGCCAACCAATTACTAACCAACTTGTTTATGCACTTCAATCTGATCTAATGGGCGAGAGTGATGTGTTGTGAGTTACTGTCAACAATGTATCACTTGTTAAGTAATGCATGATTGTAATATGGTTTCTTTCCCAATTCCATACTCATAATATAACATATGTTGAGTATATAAACAAGAATCTCTAAGTTTGTTTTCTGACATAATAAACTACTATTGGATCTTTTCAAAAGTGTATGGGAATTCTTGAGGACCTTATCCTTAAGGATGTAGCTCAATATCTAGAGATTAGGATTTGAAACTACTTTTTTGTGGGACTTAGATATCTCAATCTACTTTGCAACCAATAAAATTTGATTCATCCCAAGACAAGCAAGCCTTCATTAAAAATCGCAATTGATTTGTTGTAGTATGTTGTAGTATGTCATGTACTCTACAAGCAATGTTTTGATTTCATTTTATTTCATTATGAAGACTAAATCGAAGTGGACACCATCTTACAAGAGGCACATAGTGGAATTTATGGTGGTTACTTGGTACATATTATTTAGATGGGGTACTATTAGTCTATCATATGCCATGATGTTAAAGACCTTAGGTATCTCCTTAATAACGAGCTCTAGTCTTGTTTTTGAGCTGGTCCTACCTTATTTGTTTTGCGGCCATAGTAATTAAATTTACATCCTGCACAGGTCCAAAATAAATTCTCTTGACATTTGCTTAGTTATACTTGTATTTTCCTTTGGCATTTGCTTAATTATACTTTTATTCCTTTGGCATTTGCTTAATTATACTTTTATTCCCCTTTGCGGGGAACTATGCCACTATTGGATCAATTACTTAGTCAACTAAATCAATTGCTAATTGCTTAAAGACAAATAAGTATTTGCCTTTGCTGGGATACTGGATCAACTACTTAGTCAAGTGAATCAATTGCTCAAGGAAAAATAAGCGAATTGCTTAAGAACAAATAAGCATAAGATAAGCTGCGATCAACTACTTAAGACAGGACTTGCTTCCCCGCATCCTACCTTGTTCTTTTAAAAATTAACCTAAACTAAACTAAAATTAATCATATGCTTCCCTATAAGATATAAATGCAACTCTCTTTCTACGGCATTTTCATATACATATAAACTGAAAGTTCTGATAATTTAATTTATACTATAATGATAAAATGAAAGAAAACTATTTATCATAAAACCTCCCCCTAAAACCTCGATATTATCTTTTGTGAAATTTGAGGTGTCTTCATGACACATCTTGTAATTTTTCTTTTCTACGTAGCGATATACACTCAAAATTATTGTACAAAATTCATATACAAATTAATAAATAAAGAATTTTGAATGAAGATTCCGTCTCTAAAGGCTTCGTATTTTAACTTCACCGGGATGACTTTTTAACCTATTGGAAAATTAATCCAAACCACAATGGTCATGATATTCACAACAACCATCCTCTAAAATTACAACAACAAATCGAAGACCATTTTTCTTTGCACGGAGAATATTTTGTTTGCAGATTCAAACACATAAATTAAATGAAATTCTGAGCGGGAGAACAAAATTTCCATTCCGCAACACATCAAGTGACCATTTAATGCAGGGTTGGTAAAAATGTTCGTTAGACTAAGAACAAATGAACATTTAACGCATGGTTGGTAAAAAACATGTGGTGAGACTAGAGGTCGGTCAAGGTGGCAAAATTGTGGAGCACTTTTTGGTCTGTTATTTGTATTCTGCAACATGTATTCCTCAACATGTGCAACTCAAAAAACTACTTTTTATACAAGCGCCTGTTCTATGTTTTAATGCTTATGACTATTGATTAATTAATGTGTTAAAATGTATGTTTGAATATATAAGTACAAGGTCTTTTGTTTTTTGGTGGATGTAACTCTGAGAGGTCATGGTCAAGGTGACAAAATTGCAGAGCAATATTTGGTGGGTCCGTGAAAACAACAGTTACTAGGTTTTATAGTTTGACTAGTGGAGTGTAAATCTCTCTAAGAATTACTTTTTTTTACTTAGGGAAGGAGCCATAACTTCCATATAAAAGTATTTCATATATTCAAAATTATAATCCAAAATTTTATTGTGTTGCTCTGTTTTTCTTTGCTGTGTGTAAATTTGCTTGAGTTTTTAGCAATGTTTTGTTGAGGAAGTCAACTATGTGAATTAATCTCCACAACTATTGTCTTGTTTGAGTTTTTAACTTTGTTTTGTTGTGGAAGTCAACTCTGTGAATTAATCTCCACAACTATTGTATTGCGGAAGTCAACTATTGTGAATTAATCTCCACAACTATTGTCTTGTTTGAGTTTTTAACTTTGTTTTGTTGTGGAAGTCAACTGTGTGAATTAATCTCCACAACTGTTGTATTGAGGAAGACTCCTCTGCCTAAACTTTCACATGGTATCAAAGCACATGTAAAATTTTATTAGTGTAGGCGCATGTGTTTTTATGGGAGTTAAAAATTGAGTAGGTGTAAAATTTTATTAGTGTAAGTGCAAGTGCAAATTTAATTAGTGTAGGTGTATGTGTTTTTATGGGAGTTAAAAATTGAGTAGGTGCAAAATTTTATTAGTGTAAGTGCAAGTGTTTTTATTAGGAGTTAAAAATTGGTCTGGAGACATTATTTTTGGAGCATATTTACCAGCAGGGAGAATTTTTTTCTTAATGATTAAAATGGCAGCATCAAGCACAAGCTTGACTAATCCAATACCTCAATTTATGGAAACCATTATGACTATTGGGCTATAACATTGAAGACTCTGTTTTCTTCTCAAGATATTTGGGATCGGTGGAGAATGGGTTCCAGGAACCAGCAGATGCATCAACGTATAATAATTTTGACACAAGCAAAAAATGATTTGTTGAGGGACAATGGGAAGAAGGTTTCAAAAGCCCTCTTATACATTTTTCAACCAGTTTTTGAAAGTATTTTCCCAAGGATTGTAGTAGCAACAAAGTGCATACAAGCATGGGATACCCTCCAAACAACCTACCAAGGCATGGCAAAAGTAAAGACAAAAAACCTACAAATGTTAAGGAGAGATTTTGAGACACTTTGTATGAAAGGGTCTGAGAATGTAGACTCATTTTTTACATAAGTAATTGGACAAGTTACTCAAATCCGGTCTCATGGTGAGACACTTGAGGAAAGGAGAATAATTGAGAAATTTTGAGAAGTATTCTAATAAGATTTGATGCCAATGTTGTGGCCATACAAGAAACAAAGGATCTCTCACAGTTTTCAGTGGATGAGCTTCATGCATCATTGATTTCTCATGAACATAGAATGAACAAAATAATAAAATCCTCATTGGAGCATGCCTTAAAGACACAAGTTTCATTTGATCAAGGTAGAGGCAGGGGAAGATCAAATGCTAGAGGAAGAGGAAGAATCCCACACATAGGTGGAAGAGGCAACCCTTCAAGCTCAAGTGGAAGGGGCAACAATCAAAATTCAAGTCAAGGCCCAAGCCAGCATTAAGCACAAGGTTTGTAGAAATTACTTGTAGATTCAAACTGTAGATTATAATATGCTAAAATATTTGACTTGAATCTACTCTATTCATCAGCGGAAACAATAAAAAATCAATGAAATCATGAACCATAAAAGAGAAAGAATTCAATCACACGTAACACAATATTTTTTTGGGGAAAGCCACAGCTAGAAACCCTTGTTATCTGTATATTTCATTAATTAGAAAATATGAGAAGATTAAAATTCTTTGCTCAAGACTTAGCAACCTCTACACAATCTCAATCTATTTCACTGCTTCATAAACAAGCTCCAGCTAATACTTATCCAAAGATGTTGCTTGCCAAGATCCTATTTCCTTGTGCATTTTCCTAGGGTATTAGCCCATATTTAATTGGGAAATTCCTCATCCATAACTGTGCAATCCATCATAGGCCTTCCTCTATTACATGCACCACATGTACAATTCAAATGATTATAAAACTAATAGTACATTGTCCCTGAACTCTAATCTCAACCGGGTCTTTCTCTGATCTGACATGCATGAGTTAATTATGAGTGAAGCTTCAATTTACTGGTTGAGTAGTGCTCATTAAACCCCATTATTGCAGGTTACACCTCACTATTGGATCTCCCTATTGGCTTATTGGGCCCTGACCTAGGTTCGGAAGAGTTATTAGCCAAACAAATCCCGCAGCTACCGGCCCTTTTAGCAACAGCCCGCGGAGCGCAGACTGAGGTCTCACTTGAGGTCGTAGGGGAGGGTGTTGGAACTAGGTTTCTGCACCCTTGGGATGTCTTGATGTGGTCTGGATAGGTTGCACACCGTTCTGTGGCCTCGCGCCACTCTGCTTCTGCGTAGATCCAAAACAAGGCAATTTCTTAATACTTATTATTAATGAGTTGTTATAGATCAGATCTAATTTTTACAGTCTTTAAGCAAACATTTAATAGAGATAACCAGTGCGCGTACCCAGAAACGTTATAGATTTACATAAACTCAAAACATAAGCATAAGCACATAGATTAAAACAGATATAGCAACCACAAATTAACCAGATCCACAATATTCTAGAATCAACACAGTATTTCAGAACCAACTTATCTTTATTCAACTCTTTCGCCAATACAACCAGATCTGCCTTGCGCACTCAGCTGTAAGGGTCCGTACACAGCTGTGGACTCTACCAGACCTTTGCGCACACAGCTGCAGGGATTCTATCTCCTAACCAATAGCCTTGACCCGAACTTACAGACTCAGGAAATATTGTCTTCACCAACCCATTGCACTAAGATCCATCCTAAAAACCATAACTGCTTTCTACCCTTAGAGGCTCACTTATTTATACATTCCCATGGTCCGCGAGCCGACTTACTTCTTATTATTCTATATTATTTCTTGGGTGGACAAGCCTTTGAATTGATCTATTACATTTCGCGCTCCACATATTTCAGATATTTACAATATTATTTATTATCCTAACTTATAGGCTTTAAGCCCCAAAACTGTTACGTAGGACCTTCGCTACCCAACAGGCCCCCAACACAATCATTGTGACTCGTCCTGAATCACTCGTCGGTGCGGCAATACGCGCTGCCTAGGCTCCACGGTTCACCTTCATGTGAGTGACGCACTTCGTTCTGCTGCTCCCTCTTTGTCTCTTGCAACGCTTCTTCCAGCTCCTGCTCTATTGTCTCTACCAATTCACGAGACCGATAATGCTCATTCTTCTCTGCTCAGTTAACACAAAACACCCCCTCATAAGATTTTAGCTCTAGCGGGGGTGCCGCATACGGGAACTCCTCGTACCAAGGCAGCCATTTTCCAATTCTGTATCTTCTATACGCATTTTCTGCTACAGCTTGTGTTGCAATTTTGCAAGACCATTCCTGCTATCTGCGAGATCCCAATCTTCAAGGTGCATCAGAGAGGACTTGTTAAGTGCAATTCCACCATTTGTCTCTGTATTTACAGTCTTTCCCTTATCTTTTATGGTTCACCGACTAGCCCATGGGTGAGGCAGCGACATCCGGAACAATTCTGCTTCATGTCTGCAAATTTCCGGCACATCCCGTACCGTCGATGCTAAATTCTGCGATGCCCGCAACTGTCAACACCATACTTTTCAAAAATCCCTGCATCTCCATTGGCCATATCACAACCCTCGGACTGACTCCTTGAGTGTAGATAATGAATAGTTCCATAGCGGTGGGAAGGCACAATAGCTTGCTATTCTCAGAAGCGGAGCTTGTTCAGTGGATGCCCCCTGTGATTTATAAGCGTTACAAAATTCAAATTCATTAGCTCCCGCCTTTCCTGGTGTCCTCTTGTTAAGCCTGTGACAGATCGTTCCAGATTTGGCTCGTACGTCGTCTCTTAATTGCCCGCTGCCCACTCCCTTTTGCCATAACTCAGACATATTGTCATGAATAGTGACAACAACAGTCACCTCTCTACTTGTCAACATAACAGCGCAGCGTTTTCGGCGCAACCGCGACCCTTGTGACAAACCAAATATACGCGCACCCCTGTTGTCGCGCAGCTTCCCCCAGATTGCTTTAACGTCCCGTTCTCTCTTTCAACTGGCTGGAGAGGTGAGACTGTCCTTCAGACAATTAGTCAGGTGGTCGTCCCACCTATGTAGAGATTCAAGCGACTGCCATTTACTCTTCCCAGGAAGGGGTCTCCATTGAGCTTGGCAAGTTGGACCGCGCCTCCATCTGTAACTTCCTTAACTACATAGGGCCCCAACCAATGCATTCGGAGCTTGTCAGGGAATTTCTCGAACTTGCTGTCATATAGTAATACTAGATCATTCTCCTTGAAAGTGCGCACCTTGATATGGCGATCATGCCACACTTTCTCTCACTGCTTCTATACTTGCTAATGGAATCTGGCCAAGAATCGTTCCTCCTCAAGCTCCTCTGGCGAGTCGTTCCTCCAAAGCCCCGCGGTATTCCATGCCTGTCATTGCCACAATTCGCAAACTAGGTACAATGTATTCCATGGGCATGATGGCTTCCTTGCCATAAACTAACCGGAAAGGTGTCTAGCCCGTCAACTTATTGCATGTGGTTCGGCATGCCCATAGCACAGCAGGGATGTGCAAGTCCCAATCATTTCGCTACGCATTACAGACCTTGGTCAATGCAGTCTCTAAAATCTTGTTGAATGCTTTGACGGTCGCATTCTCTTGCAGATGGTATGGCGTACTTTGTTGATGATATATCTAGAATTCCTTAGTGAGCGTGCTGATCATTGTATTCAGAAAGTGTGTTCCCCAATCGCTCATTATAATTTTGGGACATCCAAACCATGTCAACACTTTCTCGAACAATAATTTCGCAGCTGTAGCAGCCGTGCAGTCCTTAACTGGCTGTGCTTTTGCCCACCGGGTCAAGTATTCTATCACGGTGATGATATAACGCGCGCCTGCCTTCCCTTGAGGTGCAATAGGTCCCACGAATTCGATTGCCCACTTCTCAAACATTTGTAGCATCATTTGTAGCTTGAGTGGCATTTCATCCCTCTGTGATGGTTTCCCTGTCCGTTGACATATGTCGCAGGCCTGACAGTATGGTTTCGAGTCTTGATGTAGAGTTGGCCACCACAGCCCCGTACGAAGAATCTTCTGTGCTGTGGCACGGTCCGGATAATGTCCTCCAGTAACCCCCCCATGTGCTTCGGCCAGGATCTGTCCACGCTCGAATTCAGGTACATATCTGTGTAATATTTCGTCGTTGCCCATTTTGTAGAGGTGCCCTGAAATAATAGTAAAGTCTACTACGCGTATCACCAATTCTTTATTTTGCTGAACAGAATATCCCTGCGGTGTGATTCTTGTGGTTAAGAAGTGGATTATATCCTCAAAATGGCCATCTAAGTCATATTCTTGAAATAATAGCAACCACCTACAAATGCGCCCCCCAACACAAGCTTATTCATTAGGTATTGAAGCGCAGAGTGGTCAGTATACATCTTAAAGTGTCCTCTGAGCAGATAGTGGCGGGATTTCTAGAGCGCATATACCATTGCCAATCCTTCTCGCTCAGTAGTGGAGTAGTTATTCTCAGCTTTTGACAATCGTTGACTTGCGAACGCGATCAGGTGATCAATTCCCTTCGTTTCTTCTTGAGTGAGTACCGCACCCAACGCGATACATGACGCGTCAACATGTACGTGAAATTCGATGTCCCATTTCGGAAAGACCAATATAGGGGCTGATGCAATCTTTTCCTTAAGCATTTCCAGACTTTTGTTACACTCCTCATTCCAGCAATACGTAGCATCCTTTTTCAGTAACTGTTCCATTTGTGCGTAGCTTTTTATGAACTTCTGATAGTAACCAGTGTGTCCGAGTGTGGCGCACAGTTGTTTGACACTTCGCGGTGCTTTCAGGTTGAGTATGATAGCAATATTTGCCAGATCCACCATCAAACCTTGCTTACAAACCACATGGCCGAGCAGGTTCTCGAAGGGGATGAGGAAAGTACACTTCTTTAGGTTAAGCAAAATCTGGTTCCATCCCCAAGTATCCAGCATTAACCGTAAGCTCGCGGCATGTTTCTTAACTAGGCCGAATACGATCCAATCATCAAGGTATATCTCTAAGAACTTGTGTATAAACTCCTTGAATGCAGCTACCACAACACATGAGAATATCACTGGCGCATTATTTAGTCCAAAGGGCATCAACATATACTGAAAGCAGCCCCATTCGATAACGAACATTGTTTCACTCCTATCCTTTGACACAATCTTGATCTGGTGGTACCCGAGAAGCCATCCATAAAGGAGTAGGCTTCCTGTGCTCCCACATTTTCCAGTACCTCGTCTGTAAATGGCGTCGGAAATGGATCGTTAACACATGCATCATTGAGCTTCCAGAGATCCACGTAGATGCGAATTTCACCTTTCTGTTTTTTCTCCTGCACAACCATGGGACTTACCCAGTTGGACTCCTCCACTGGTTTAATTATTCCTGCTGCAAACATCTTATCCAAATCTTCACAGACCTTCGCTTTGTATTTTGGATTCAACCGGTAAGGTTGCTGCTTAACTGGCTTTGCATCCGGCTTCAGGGTTATCTTCATCATTCCTAGGTCACCAAGGATCCCTTTTAGCTTTGTGATTTTAGTTGGGAATAAATCTTGATACTCTCACAGAAATTCGATGGCCTTTTCCACCGTGGCATCGTCCCAATAGTCCCCAAGTGTTGCATACTTCGGCTCTTCCTCTGTTCTGATGTTTACTTGTTTCGTTTTCAACAGTGCGGTGATGTCTAGATCCTTGATTGCTAGTCCGCGAACCTCGTGACTCCCCTCTATTTCTAGAATATTAATGTTTCTAGGGTCATCCTCATCATATTCTACCTGCACATTGTAACATTCCAAGGCCTGGCTCAAATGTTGTGACCAGTCTGGCTGCACGATTTCTTCTGGTTCCAGTGGTATTTTGAAAATAGCGGCCTTCACAAGATGTAATGCGTCATCCACCGTATCCATCCATTGATCTTCAAAGAGGAATGTTAACAAAAAACCTTCGTGCAAGATATCCCATTTGCCTGTACCATGGCGGAGCTCTGTTTCAGTATACCAGTTCCTTGGAATGACATCTAGGGTATGGTAAAATAAGTGTACCTACTCCAGTTGAGGCTCTTCTCCATAGGCTTGGACCCATCTGGTAAGGTGCATGCATGGGTCAGTACATCCATCGTTTTTCTCAGTGATTTGTAGTTCTGGCTTCCCAAATCTTATCTGCATCATGCGCTTGCAGCTGCGCCAATTGTCGAAGGTTCCTTCATGTGTGCCCCACCAATTTGCAGGTGTCACGCGCAATGCCCATCTCAACGCATCAAACCATTGGTGCTCTGGAACCACACTTTCAAATTTGGTCAGGAATTCATCTACTACTGTCAGCCCATCATACAACGGCAATTCGAAATTCTGAGCTTTGACATAATACAATGACTTAGTCATCATATTGCAGTTTATCGTGGTTACTCCATTCAACCAATTATGCCACCGCTCGTCTTTCTCATCTAAATCATCAGTGCAGGACTCTGCATGCCCCCAATATATTCTTCCTTCCGCAGTCAGATTGACCCACTCTTGATTTCGTGCAGTAATTTTGTAGATACAATCTAATTCATCATCACTTCCTTCGTCGGGCATGGCTTCAGTGTAATGTGGTCCTTCAGCCGGGTCTAGCGAAATTACTACGCGGAGCGAATTCTTCTCAAATATCATTTTCCACTTCTTTAAATTAATAACCCCATTCATATCAGTGGCCCAGTCTACCCCTAACAGCGCAGGGTAAGGGCTACTTTCATCCATGATTTCTATTACCTCAAAGTCTGTTCGGGTGCTCACGCCTTCTATATCTACCATAATTCCTTGTAGTCTTCCCATGGGCAGGATCTTTTGTTGGTTTTCCAGCCGTAATTGGATAGGAGACCATTGTAGTATGGACTTGCCCATGTGCTCCCAAGTCTATTTAGGTAGTACATTTGCATTTGAGCCCAAGTCTAGAATGATCTGATCCATCTCATAGTCGCCAATATGTGTTGTTAATTGCATTTCTTGCACAGTCTGCAGCGCATGTTTTCCCAATTTTCGGGCCACACAAGGTTCACTCAACCCGATGCACCTAGTGATCAATTCTTGTAATCCTTTAACCACCCTATTGTCGTGAAGCAATTTCATGCATATCTCTAAAAAGGTAGTTAGCGTTAAGGGATCCTTCTCTGGTTCAAGTTGATCCTTACTACCTGGGGTAGAGACCTCCACGAAGATCTTCCTAGCTTCCAGATCTATCTCCTTGTGAACCTCAGCATCGTCCTTGGTTACTTTCCTCTTATCCTCCCATGTAGCTACGCCACTTATGAGCACCATGTTTATGTTGGAGTCTTCCTCACGCGGTTTGGCCCTCATCATTTGGACGTTCTGCATCGTCGTAGGTTGTGTTGCCCTCTTCTCACGTATTTGTGCTATCAATGTGGGGCAATCTATCATTTCATGATCGAACTGCTCGCAGTAAGGGCATGATATCTTGGTCGGGTTGGTACAGTCCCACACGTAGTGTCCTGGTCCTTCGTAGTTGTAACATATTAGCTGCCGACGACCCCTTCCTGGCCCCATTCCTCCCTATCCTCATCCACGTCTTAGGAACCCATCAGGTGCTATCACTGTGGCTGGATCTTGACCTCGCGCTTCAGTCTGCATTCTATAGGCAGGTGACCGGTGCATCAATAATTGATAACTATGATAGTATCGCTCCTCGTGGCCCATTGATTTGCAAAAGTTGCAAAATAGTTGCTGGGGGGTCTGGTTAAATTTTGGCAGTAGATGACAGTTGTCTGTGTTGTTCTTTCCTCCTACCTAACAGATTGCGCACCAGAGCGAGGGTGTTGTGCTTGGCCCTGCTTGTGCCTCTGGTCGCAACGGTGTTGGTCCCCCTGCTGGCACATAGTTCGCAAAGACAGGATAGTGATCTTTATCATGACCCTGGCTTCTACACTTTATACACCACACTTCCTCTCGTGCTTTTTGGTGGGGTGCATTTTCTTGTTTTAACTTTTGCATTTCTAAACACAGGTTTTGTATTTGCGCACGGATTTGCTGAAATCCCAACCTCGGATCTTGTATTGGAGTTTCATGCAACCTCATCGCTGTCTCTAATGCTTCAGCCTGGGTTGAGATCTTTTTATGTGATAGCACTGTCCTCAGATGTGGTGTCAATGACGCCACAAATCACGTGCAGTGCTGCGCATTTGACAACGTCATCTTTGCCTCACAGATTGTACTTTTCAATCTTTGATCTAGATCCCACGGAGTTTCACCAGGCATCATCATGATCTCCTTGAACCCTATGATCGACTGTGTTTCTGATTTCAGCCGGCTAAATTCTTTTTTCAATTCAGTCCGGATCTTTGCTATTCCTGCATTCGGGTGATCACTTGAGTACTTAATATAACATGTCAGCGCTCGGTCCTGCAGTGCACTAACTAGGGTGGACTTTTTGATGTTATTATCTGTAACTTCGTGTGCTTCCCATACTGTTGTTACCACGAACCAAAATTGTTCTGGAGCTTCGCTTCCTGCTCCTTTGAATACCGGTAACTGGATCGCACTCGTCATGTTTAACCTCTGGTTTGCACATCAGTGTACTAGGACCTACTATGAACTCGTACTGCTTCTGATCCAATCAATCCTTAGACTCTTTCTCCGTAGGGTTCCAGCGTCCCAACATCAAACATCCCTTAGGCAAATCCTTGCCTCGGCAACAGAACCATTTGTTGGCTTATTGGGCCCTGACCCAGGGTCTGAAGAGTTATTAGCCAAACAAATCCCGTAGCTACCGGCCCTTTCAGCAATAGTCCGTGGAGCGCAGACTGATGTGTCACCCGAGGTAGCAAAGGAGGGTGTTGAAACCAGGTTTCTGCACCTTTGGGATGTCTTGATGTGGTCTGGAGAGGTTGTGCACCGTTCTATGGCCTCGTGCCACTCTGCTTCCGTGTAGATCTGGAACAAGGAAATTTCTTAATACTTATTATTAATGAGTTGTTATAGACCAGATCTACTTTTTACAGTCTTTAAGCAAACATTAATAGAGATAAATAGTGCGCACACCCAACAATGTTATAGATTTGCATAAACTCAGAACATAAGCATAAGCACACAGATCAAAATAGATATAGTAACCGCAAATTAACCAGATCCACAATATTCCAGAATCAACACATTATTTCAGAACCAACTTATCTTTATTCAACTCTTTCTCCAATACAACCAAATTTTCCATGTCCACTCAGCAGTAGGGGTCTACGCACACAGCTGCGGACTCTACCAGACCTCTGCGCACATAGCTGCAGAGCCTCTATCTCCTAACCAACACCCTTGACCCAAACTTACAGACTCAGAAAATATTGCCTTCACCAACCCATTGCACTAAGATCCATCCCAAAAACCAGAACTACTTTCTACCCTTAGAGCCTCACTCTATTTATATGTTCCCATGGTCCGTGGGCTGACTTACTTCCTATTATTCTATATTATTTCTTGGGTGGACAACCCTTTGAATCGATCTATTACATTTCGCGCTCCGCATATTTCAGAGATTTACAATATTATTATCCTAACTTATAGGCTTTAAGCCCCAAAACTGTTATGCGGGACCTCCGCTACCCAACACTCCCACTAATTCCTCCATCGATTGGAACTAGTTTAACTGAATTTAACTCAGTTAAACCAAATTAAATAATTACATCTCAAAAGAACTCAACCTAGCCCCCTAAAATTTAGGAACCACTCTATATGACTCTAGATAGACTCCCAATTTGAATTAACTGAGTCAACTAGGTCAAATTAACTTAGTTAACTATTACAAGTTGTTATGAGAATTAGAATTACAATTTATTCCTAGTTTAATTCAAAGGACAAAATTCAATTAGGATTTTCTTGTTGCATTTTTCAATACTCCCTTTCAACAAGAAAGGGATTATCTTCTACCCTGATCCTGCCTCTGCGAAACTCGATTTTGCATCTTGACAATGCCTTTGTCAAAATATCTGTATCCTACTCCTTTGTAGGAATGTATGTTAGGAAAAATATTGAGAGGGGGGGGGGGGGTGAATCCATATTTTAAAACTTACTTGACCTTATGATTTTCTAGTGATATTTATGTACGCAACTTTAATGAAATGAACCTACGTATGTACGTTATTGTTATGCAGAAAACCATCATATATCCAGTTAACTATCTTTTCGATTAATTCTTCATCATTTTAACTTGGAGTAGTGTATCAATCCTTCATTAGTCATTAATTAAATAGTAAACAAGTGCAGTAAGAAAAAAATAAAGCATCACACATAGTCAACACATATGAACACCAGGATTTGTGTTGAAAACCCAATGTGGGAAAAACCACCACTTGTTTTATCTATGTCTTGTTCTTATATTATATATATATATATTATTTATATTATATACTAATTATATTCTTATTCTATATCTATTCTATATCTATATCTATATCTTTTACTCTTTTACTGAGGGAGACTTTATTCCAGCACATAGTCACCCACCTGTAGAGGGCTACAACCTTATCTCATTCTCTAGCACCTACTGGAAGGGAGCTAAAACCCCCTTAACTTCAATTCCTTGTGGATCACTTTTAAAAATGTATCAAACTAGATCCACCTGAACAACTTGTAGGCCACCTTTCATCAAATTTTAATATAGGACCCACTACTATAATCAAATCACCGAATCAAATAAAATAAATCAATCAGTGAAGCTCATTGCAACCAATCAATCTAAACCAAAACAAATCATGTGAATGTACTGCCAATCATCAACCCATACATTGTTACTGAAACCAACTGCTGCCACTGCAAACCCTGATCAACAATATGTCAAAATATATACGCTATTGTTCTTAAGAATATCTACATATATGCACACTTTTAATGAAACATACATGTGTATAGATATCAAAACATGAACCCTCAAACTGAATCATTGCATTGCTAAAATCAATCACAATCACATATATCATTCATCATAGATTTATGAGCTACTTATAGATAATTCATACCAGTTCAATATTTCATTCACAAACCATTCAACTTCATCAGAACTATCACATACATATTTTTATAAATAATACATCATCAATAGACAACAACAATCATAGCAAGAATGGTAAGACATCATTAACTGCACATACTTCAAAAACCGTAGCATATGTACGTGACCCTTACAAAATACATTCGCGTGTGTACACGCATTTCACGAAGCATATCCACGTACAAATCTATTCATCCTGTAGAATTGATACACGAATATATAGAGGCAGACCCGCGTATGTACTTTCCTTTTCTAAGACAAAATTGCATATAGATTTGCAATTATTGACTCATTCCTTCGATGCACAATAGAACTTCCATCAAACCCAAACATCAGAAAACCCAGTGACAAACATATGTTAGAAAATTGTTATCACAAATCAACCCATAAGCAAATAATGTAGTCATTTCAGATCTACAAGATCTGATCCCACATCACATTCCTTGTGCAACCTTATTTCAAATTAAAAAATTCATCAATATTTCATTACTCACACACGAAACACTTTGATCTTCATCTCCATATATAGCTTAGGACTTATCTAATAACACGGGTCAAATCCTTATTAATGCCGATGGTATTCTTAGACGGGATCAAATATCCGCTGTTACATTCATTACTATGGGCCAATACCATGGTAAAGATCCCTGGCATTTGGGATAACATGGTGCAAAAACTATACATGCTTTGTCTTCTCCATACCCACATATATACGCAATTTTGCTTCACAAAACCCGTGTGTATTTATCAGAACATCACCTTTATCATTCTTCTGTCTCTAGACTGCTATGCCTTTGTCCAAACTCTCTGTCACATATGTACTATCTTGTAAAATCATCATGTTAGCATCATGTTGAAAAATCTTCATCAAGAAGGTTTCCATCAAATACAACACATTTATCATAATGCCAACAATCTCCCCCTTTGGAGTTGATGACAACCATTGTGGTGTTTGTTTACCAACCATCTGAAGATATACCAAGTTGCTTTCCAAGAAAGCTTTCTCCAAACACCAAGCAACCCCCCCCTTTTGACATCAAGAGAAGTTGACCAATGTTGAATGAAGTGTTGTAGATCATGGAATTAAGTGTTGTTGAATATTGATCACTGAATGTGGACCTTGCTCCCCCTGAGCACATGCTGAATTGAAAATATACAAAGAAGTAACTAGACATGACTTTTCCTATCACCAATAACTGATATTGACCAATCTCCCAATGCAGTGGGGTTACCTATTACATCAAATCGCCAACATGGGATGACATATAATTGAGTTGAGCCCAATAGTCCATTCATGACTGAATATTACAATTATTACATCACAAGTATTTACATGAACTTTACATCAAATGACAGATATGATATTTTTAAACAAGACCAAAGACCTCAATAGGGAGCTAGCAAGATCATGATAATTGTCAGTACTATATACCATATAGGATTTTTACTATAAGCATTGGACAAAAACACCATGGACCTCATCAAAAAGTAAGTCAAGAATATGTGTTTCTTCAACAGCATCATCAAGAAATCATAATGCCAACAATTTACTATAAGAAGCAAGGAAAAATGCTTCCCTTGAACTTGTGCCAACTATTCATTGTTAGATATGATTATATCAACTTAATCACCAGTCAGGTCATCAAATAAATTTTATTCATCAAAGAATCAATGTCATATTGGAGCAACTCATAAACCATAAGTATCTGATCCTCAACAAACTGTATCTAACTAATATTAGAATTAGCAGACAACACTTGTTAGAAGCATATCGTAACTTTTCTTTGAGTTAGATCTGCTGATACTTCATCATAGGGAAACATACATGACCATACAAATAAAAATACATGTATATACACAACTGTGCTTCATCAAATCCGTGTGCGGACAATAAAATACAATAAATTTCACTTTCAGCTCCCACTACACTTGAAGGATTGGTCAAAATTATTAACATAGTGATGAAACAAAGACCACTCCTAATTTTTGTATGAGATATTAAAAGGAATCATGTGGAAGAGGATTGTAAATATATCCGTAACTTGTTCTTTTGATGGAACATACTCTAGCTTGACCTTTTGTTCAAGCACATGTTCTCTGAGAAAGTGATATTTGATTGGAATATTCTTGGTTTTTGAGTGCATGACAAAAATTTTAGAAATACTTATGGCACTGGTATTATCACATAGAGTGGAGAGAAATTGATTTGAATATCTTGCAATTTTTGCATCATTTATAGAAGTTGTGTGCAACAAGATGCATCGACAACATATTCATATTGTGTAGTAGATAAAGAAATGGAGCTTTCTTTCTTGCGGAACCATGATACCAAGCAGGGTCCCATGTAAAATGATCCTCCACTAGTTCTTTTTTGGTCATCAACATTTCATGACCAATCTCCATCTGTGTAAGCATGAAGAGTAATATTTTCATCTTTGGGATACCATAAACCTTGAACATACCTTGATGGAGTCTTTTATGATGCTTCTGTATTGTCACTTCCTTCTTCTGATGCTTCATTGATTCTTTATTCAACATTCTTTTGGCTTGTTGTAGGAGTATATTCGTCATCTGTTGGTGCTTCCTTTTTGGTACATGTAGATGCTTCATAAATAACAACATCAATGCATTCAAAAATATTTTGAAGTCATTTATTGTAGCATGTATATCCTTTTCTTCTTGAAGAGTATCCAAGGAGAATTCCCTCATTAGCTCTAGCTTCAAATTTTCCAAGTTTATCATAATTATTCTTTATGTAACATTTGCTTTCAAAAAATCTAAAATTCTTAACGGTTGGAGATTTAACAAACCATAGTTCATGAAAGGTTTTGTCATTGTTTACCTGAACATAATATTTTTTGAGGATATTTACTACTGTATGTGTTGCTTCCCCCTAGAAGGTATGAGGTGTTCCATACTAATCAAGCATGGAACATGCCATTTGTTGGATTGTTCTATTCATTCTTTCTGCCACTCCATGTTGTTAAGGAGTTTTATCTATAGAAAAATTCCTCTTGATGCCATGTTGTTCACAAAAGTCAAAAAACTGATCTGATATAAATTCTCCTCCTCTATTAGATCTAAGACATTTGATTTTCAAATCTAGCTGATTTTCTACTAGATCTTTGAAGACTTTAAAGTTATCAAATGCTTCATATTTATGTTTTAATAAGCCAGTCCAACACATGCGAATAAAATCATCAAAGAACAATATGAAGTATTGCTCCCCCAGAGGAGACTTATTTCTCATAGGACCACACAAATCAATTGAATAAGTTCAAGTGGCTTACTTGAAGTACCTTCTTTGGCATTAAACTGCACCTTGGTTTGCTTACCGAATTGACATGAATTTTATATGGTACTTTCTGGTGCTCACAGACTTCGTCAATGCATCTGGAGTATTCTTCAAAGTGTCCACCCTTATCAGCAACACCTTTTTGTCCTCAACCATATCCCTCACAATGTGATACTGAACATCAATGTGATTTGTCTTTGAATGATAAGAAGAGTTCTTTGCCAAGAAAATTGCACTTTGGATGTCACATTCGATCCCTATAGCTCGCTGTACTAACCCCGTACTTGAACACAATATTTTCAACCAAACTACTTCCTTTATTGCATGAGTGGCTGTCATGTATTCTGCCTCTATAGTTGAAAGTGCCACTACAAACTGTCTCTTGCTCATCCAACTGATTGCACCTCCAACTAGGTTAAACAAATACTCACTTGTAGATCTTCTCTGATCTAGATTTCCAGCCCATTTTTTATCAACAAAGCCATATATGTCCCAAACTCTGTCCAATCCTGGTATTTATTAGTAGCACAAACCATAATCACTAGTGCCATGCAAATACCTAAAAACACGCTTCACTGCTATCCAATGCTCCTTCCTTGGTTTTGACATAAACATGCTTAATACTCCCACTACATGTGCCATTTCTGATGTAGTATAGACCATTGCATACATCAGGCTACTGATTGCACTTATGTATTGAACACGGGACATGTCCTCCTCCTCTTCTTGTGTCTTGGGACATTATTCAACATATAACTTTACACCTACAGGAATAGGAACCTTCACTAGTTTACTATCATGCATATTAAACCTCTGAAATATTGTCTTGACATACTTCCTCTAGTTTAACCAGAGCTTCCTCTTTTCTCAATCTCGTTTAATTTCCATGCCCAAAATATAGTTTACAACACCGAGATATTTCATGTCGAATTTGAAGGACAATTGGGTCTTCAATTCCTGGATAATTTATTTGCTATTTCCAACCAAAAACATATCATCCACATAAAAGACCAAATAAATAACATGGTCACCAATTAATTTAAAATAAAAATAGTGATCTTCTTTGACTCTGGTGAAGCCAAGTCCAAGTATATATGTATCAAATTTCTAATACCACATCTTTGGTGACTGTTTTAACCAATATAAAGACTTTTTTTTAGCCTGCATATCAATTCTTTCTTACCCTTCACCGCAAATCCTTCATGTTTCTTCATGTAGATCTCTTCTTCTAGATCCGCGTGAATAAATGTTGTGTTCACATTCATCTATTATACCTCAAAATCAAAAGCAACAAAAGATAAAAATAATCTAATAGAAGCTATCTTGGAAACACGAGAAAAAATATCACCAAAATCAATTCCCGACACCAGGAAATAACCTTTTGCTACCAAACAAGCTTTCTATTTCTCCACCTTGCCTTCTACATTCATCTTCTTCTTAAACACCTATTTTCTACCAATGAGTTTCCTTCTAGCCGAAAACTCTACCAGGTCCCAAGCCTCATTTTTGTCCAAAGATGCCATTTCATCAACCATGGCCACTTTTTAGAGTTTTCCATCCTCTAAAACTACTACCTCCTTAACGGTTATGGGATCATCATCAATAATAGATAAAGAAAACTTGAACTGAAAGCAGATGGACTATACTTTTCTGGCTACCTTCTTTCTTGAATTGATCTTTTCACAGCTGGAGTTTATGGCTCTTCATCTTCTGATTCCTCTTCTATTGTAGAGTCTGATTCTTCCTCCTTTAGCTCAAACTCTATCTTCTTAGATTCCTTTGGTAGGACTTTATGTTTAATTACATCTTTCACCTCTCTAAACACCACATCTCAGCGGTACACAACCTTCCTTGTTTTTGGATTCTAAAGCTTATAACCTTTTAAACCATCCTTATACCTGATAAAGATACTCCTTTCATATTTACTATCTAACTTGGTTCTTTTCTCATTTGGAACATGTACATATGCATCACAGCCAAATACCCTCAGAGGTGAAATAGAGGGTTTCTTACCAGTCCATACATGATGTGGAGACTTATCATCCAATGCCGATGGAGGTGATCTATTAACCAGGTAACATGCAGTCTCGACCGCCTCTGCCCATAATTCTTGTCCTAACCCGACACCACTGAGCATGCTTCTTGCCTTTTCCATCAACATCCTATTCATTCTTTCTACAACTCCATTTTGCCGAGATGTGTATGGAATAGTCTTCTACTATGATATACAACACTTCTTACAAAAATCTTCAAATTTATTATTGCATAACTCTCCACTGTTATTTGTCCTCAACACCTTTATCTTCTTCTCTGTATGGTTTTCCACTAGAGCCTTAAATTCTTTAAACCTATCAAAGGCTTAAGGTATCTTCATGAGGAAATATATCCATGTATTCCTTAAGAAGTCATCTATGAATGATACATAGTACACAGATTTACCTAGTGATGGAACTGACATATGTCCAAACACATCATTGTGCACAAGCTCTAATATCTCTTTCGCCCTCTTAGCAACAAAGGGGAAACTCACTCATTTCTACTTCCCGTATACACAATGTTCATATAAATCTAAATCCATGAGAAATTAGACATAATTTTTACCATACCATTACCATGAAGTATTTGAAGGCCCTTCTCTCCAATATGTCCAAGCCTTGGATGCCATAGCATGGTATTTTGCTGTAGAGACCACTAGATTTTTTGCTTCACTTTCAGGAACCACAAAATTTTTGCACCCATCAATAACAGTGCTACCCATAAGCTTGTACAGAGTTCCAATCCAAACTCCTTGCATCAATACCAGTGCTCCTTGAACCATCTTGCAGGTATCTTTCTCAAACATTGTTTTTACACCTCATCATCCATCTTTCTTACAAAAATCAGATTTCTGGCCAATGAAGGAATATGCAGAACACTCAGAAGTGTTCTAATCCTTCCACCTTGCAACTTCAGCTTTACTTTTTTGCGTTTGCCAATTCTAGCCTTCCTGTCATTCCCTAAGAAGACATCACCACCACAATATTTTTCATACTTGCAAAACCACTCCCTATGGGGAGTGAAGAGAAACGTTGCACCTCATTCAATCAAGCATGCCTCATGATCTACATGTGTACTTGAAGAAAAAGCCAAGTACACATCCCCACCTTCATCTGAGGTTGTTTTTTCCTCTATAGAAGGAGCATCATCAAATCCCTTTCCTTTCTCAGAAGATTTAGATCTACAATCCTTTTTGAAGTGCCCTTCCTTTCCTCATTTCCAACACACCTTTATAGTTTTTCCTGGAGATTTAGATCTCCCACTCGAGGAATTATTTTTATTTTTGTTCCGGGACCGATATCATACAAACAAGGCATCACCATTCTGGCCATCCATATTTTTCTGTCTCATCTCCTCTGACAACAAGGATGACACTATTTAATCAAATTGCAAGGTAGTTGTATTGCTACCTATTGCAGCAACCAGACTTTCCTATGAATCTGGTAGAGAACACATCAAACTGATTCACTTATTTGCATCTAATATTTTAATATCAACAGATAACAACTGGCCTACCATAGTATTAAAGGCGTTCAAATACTCTGTCACTGAGTCTCTATCCTTCATTCTTAGGTTATACAACCTTTTTTGTAGGAACAATTTATTCACCAGAGACTTAGATTGGTACAAAGTCCCTAACTTGTCCCACAAAGCCTTCGCCAAAGCTTCCCCTGATATATTCAACAATATTGAATCTGAGATACATAGCTGTATTGTGCTCTTTTCTTTCTGATCCAACTTCTTCCAGTCTTCATCGGACATTGACACTGGTTTAGTACCTGGATCTACCACGATCCGTTTATCTTTATCCACTAGAAGATCCTCCATCGTGAGTTTCCACAACTCAAAACTATGACCATTAAATATATTGATATCTATATTTCCACTGCTCGCCATCTTCTTTGATTGCAAGAATCGATCCTGCAGATCTCCCACAGAACAGGGTCTTACACAAGCCTGGGAAAAAAACCCTTCAGCAGCAAAGGTGTCCTCCTGAAGCTGAAACAACTCTGATACCAAATGTAGGTTTTAACCCTGTACAAACACTACCTGCAAACGAATTCTTAAAATCATAAAATAAATGATGGAAAGAGGATAAAACATAAAACAAATATACACAAATATTTTCCCCTAGATCCCAAAACTGGGACTACCAAATTGATTTTTCATTATATTCCTTTCGATGTTACAATACATATATATACAAGATGAAGCATCCATAAACCCTAATTTATTAACCATGGATTAGAACATAACCACAGTTCCCTTGAACGGATCTACAAAATACCATGGTTAGAAAACCATCATGCCCAAAACCATGTGTGAAATCCATGCACAAAACCATAGGTAGGTTCGACAACCTAATATAAGGTCCAATGTTTTTTCCCGTGGTGTCCCCGCATCGCCCAAAACAATGAAGGGGGGATTGGTCGCCCCCCATCTAACCCCTTGATTTCGCATCTAGGGCTAGTTGTGGAAAGAATATAACACACACCCAACATGTCCTAGCTCATGACAGTGAAAATTTTTAATCTTCAACATGTACTTCTTCTTGTCGCCCTCACTGGAATTTGATTTGGAATGGGATGATTTACCCTTCCCTTTCTTTGCCTTTCTAGCTAAGGCATAGTTATCCTCATAATCATGCTTGGATGAGGATCCATATCTGGTGCTCCGTCAAATCTCTTCTTATACCAAGTCAGACCACAATGGCTCCCACTCTGGTAGCTTCTCCCTCCCATTAACTGAGTCGTAGTAGTTGTGAAAGCTCTTGGGATGTCCTAGAAGTGTTAATATCACCAGATATTCTTCAACAACAGTAACATAAACACTTCCAAGCTCATTCTGACATTGGGTGAACTTGGTCAAGTACTTCAGTATTGAGTCACCCTTCTCCATCTTGATCTTTCTAAGCTTGTCCTTCAGTGCCATATTCCTATGGTCACTGTTGTTGTGAAATAGGTCTGTCAAGGCCTTCCACATAGCAAATGGAGTTTCCTTACCGTGGAGGTTCGAGATAATATGATCTAAAACTCCTTCTAGGATAATCCTTCTCACCTTTTCCCCATACTTTATCCACTATGCCAGATCCTTAGCATAAGATGTTGTAGGATTCGGGATATCATGATATATGAATTCCTTCAACCTGTTGTCTTCCAACACTACCTCCATCCTATCCTTCCAAGCAATATAGTTTGAACTACCCTCAAGGGCATATTCGAGTCTCAATCTGTAGAACAACATCCTTCTGGCTCTGAAGTATGATGCTGCAAATTTGATTTCTCCTGCAAAAGACAAAATTGTATTCTCCTCTTCTATAGTGATTTCAACTCTGTTACCATGTAAAAATTCCTTGTAGATTCAAACTGCAAATTGTAATATGCTAAAACAATTGACTTGATTCTACTCTACTAATGAGCGAAAACAATAAACGATCAATGAAATCATGAAGCATAAAAGAGAAATAATTCAATCACACATAACACAATAATTTTCTAGGGAAAGCCACAGCTAAAAACCCCTGCTATTTATATATTGCATTAATTAAAAAACATGAGAAGATTATAATTATTTTCTCAAGCCTGAGAAACCTCTACATAATCTCATTTTGTCCCACTGCTTCACAAACAAGCTCCATCCAATACTTAGCCAAATCCACTGCCTGCCAAGCTCCTATTTCCTTGTGCACTTTCCTAAGGAATTATCCCATATTTAATTGGGATATTCTTCATCCTTAACTGTGAAATCCATCATAGGCCTTCCTCTGGTTGCCTGCACTACCTGTATAATTCAAATGATTATACAATTGATAATACATTGTCCCTGAACTCCAATATGAACTGGGTCTTTCTTTGATCTGACATGCATGAGTTAATTACGAGTAAATATTCAGTTTACTGGATGAGCAGTTTTGATTACAACCCACTACTGCAGGTTACACCCCACTATTGGATCTCTCCACTAATTCCTCCATCAGTTGGAACTAGTTTAATTGAATTTAACTTAGTTAAACTGAGTTAAATAATTACAACTCAAAATAACTCAACCTGACCCCCTAAAATTTAGGAACCACTCTACATGACTCTAAATAGACTCTCTGTAACACCCTCCTCTCAAATATACCCAAGTAACTGGCCAATCGGGGTAAACATGTGACGAGAGGCTACTATGATGGGATTCAAACTCCTAGATGACCTTAAGGAAGTGGAATCAATGAAAACACACCATACAGACCTTCCACATCAACAACAAGACTCCCAAGAACCAACCCAACCTCTCAGGTAACCAGCCCTTGGGTCCCACTAAGTTTTTAGACCAATTAACCCTCGGACACTCCCATGATATGGGCATGCATGCATCCAGAAGGCTTTGGACGCTCCCGAAACAAGGTATGCCAGCATCCAGGGACTTTTTTTCTCACTATTGTGTCAGCGTCCCTGGGATTTGAGCCACTTTCTTAGGCCCATAGCCCAGGTCACTGCCCAAAACTAAATGACACCTTTAAAACAAAAAGATAACAAGGGAATAATGATACAAATACAATTAATTATACAAGGGCTTGACTAGACCTCCACTAGCCATGGCAGGAATTTCGTCAAACATATCACAAATATGTAATCTAAAGGTGTAAACAACATATTTAAGCATAAGGGTCTCATACTTATTTGAGAAACATTAAGAATCTTTGTTTCCTTATATCATTAGCTGCATTATCATCTATTAGGTCATAGATACATTGTTCATTCATTTACACATAAAAACATGAGGAAATCCATACATCATCACTGTCATAATACATGCTTATAACCAACATAATAACAATAGAAATATCAAGGATATATCAGCCACAAATTCTACATATAAACCAGTACATCTATACATAAGATATCAAGGAGAGAACCTCTTATTAATGAATGCAAAATACAACCTAGGATGGGACTACCACGTTCCACCCGACCATAGAATGGTTGAGCCAATTCTCTCTTTAGCCATTCACCCCTGTGCCATATTCCAAGCATGAATGTGTGACTCAAACCAAAAGAACCAACCAGGGCATCCTGAGGCTAAACGATGTCACCCTCATCAATAGAAACTAGGATTTATTGTAATCCATCCTCGATCACTAGGCCAACACAATAAACATGTAATAATAGGCTTTACCATTATCTCCACCAGATCATTAGGCCAAAACAAGCATGGCTGCCACTAGATTTCTCCACCTACACCGTGAGGAAGTTTCCTGTCTCCTAATCTCTCGGGCTTTACCACAATCCACAATCCGATCTAGGGATCACTAGGCCCTAAACTAAGACACCACCCTCTAGGATTTACCATATATCCCGCCATTCACCGACAAGGATTCCTAGGCCTACTCAAGGGAAAAAGCCTCTAGGCTTTACTGTATATCCCACTATTCACCAGTCGAGGATTCCTAGGCCCACCAGGGAAATACAAAATATGGCTTCACCAAAACCCACAATCCATTTTAGGGGTTACTAGGCCATGTGTTCTATCATTCAGAAATCTACCTCACTCAGCCTCAAATCTATCCAACAATCCTGCTCAACCAATACATGAGAACCTATTGACGGTGCTGGACCCGCCAACATGTCAAGGGGATCTCCTCGGTAAGAAGTCCCAATTAGACCTTATATTGTTTGGTGTAGGAGTCCCAACAGTGGGTCATAAGGTAATGCCTTGACCGCGATGTCACATAGAGGCAAGTAAGATAACTCGTCAGTAGCAAGGGTGTGACCGCTGCGGTGGTTCAAGGAAGGTGAATGAGAGGTTCTAACACATAGGGGGGAAGATGAGTGCACCCCTTGGCAAATTGTAGCAGTACTCAACTGAGAAGGGAACACATGTGAAATGCATCACAAGCTGGAAATAAGGTTAGCCAACAATCCAAAGTGATGATTAAAACAACAACACATCTGCAATAGGATTCATATAAATGAATACATAGTAGTTCATACACAATTACATAAGTTAGACAACATACATTGCTAAGCAACTGGAACAATCTAACTACAATAACAACATATGCATGAAAATGTGTTGGCTCTAATTATATAAATAAGTGTAAGTCCCAATCATACAATACATCCATGTAAACCTGCTAGCCCCAATAGTGGAACATTGTAGTCACAGACGCTTGCTCCTCCAAAGAGATGAACTAGCTCCATGCAGTGGAGAAGCCAAGGCGCATTACAATACTATCCAAGCTTTCTCCAAGATAGTCTTATTAGAAGCTTGGTTGACCAAAAGCCTATACAATGAGTTATGAGGGACTATTTATAGAAAAGGGTGGAGTGGCCCTTGACATTCCCCTTTGTGACTATTCAACTACCCTCATGACTCTTAACCTACTCTATGACTATTACATCCACTATTGACACTTGACTTACACTTGACATGACTCAACATTACAATGCACATGTATCCATGTGAACATAATGGCTTGAGAAAGCCAAACTAGACATCACTCTGACGTAGACAACTATAGAAGTTCAACTGCTCAACATCCTCATGCTGATCAACAGTAACATATTGATGCCAAGCTCTATAGTCTCTGATGGTGTCCATGTGTTCTGCGGTGACATCCGTCTGGAACCTGACCTTTGCTTCCATAGCATCTGGGTACACTGCTCGAGCTCCTCTCTCAAACTCGTCTAAAAGCATGCGGATCATTGTCTTTAATGTGGCTGGACCAACAACATACTTGTACATGATGTTTGCACTGATAGGTAAGTCTGGGCTAGTGGCGATGCACATCAACTTGTCAAAGTACGAGTCAAGCTCTAGTCAGACCTGCTTCTTTGTCTTTGCCTGGGTTAGAGTCCCGGTTGATGGTATCACATGCATGCGCACCACAACATCCATACTCTTGAATATTTTTGCATGGGAGGCTTGTATGCTAGTGATGAACTGCGGGAGCTCTTCATAATTCTGGATCTGACTCCAGATATGTGCCTTCAGCTAGATTGCATTGACCCTCATCATCTTAGGAAAGTGAAGTGGGGATCCCTTGTACTTCATCATCCATGTTTACATGTCATCAACAACAGCATGCACGTTCGTCAAGATGTGTTCTCTTCTAACACATCGCTACTGCCATCTGTTGAGATGGATGACTGCCTTGTGCATGGTACCAAATGTGGAGTACAATGCTCACATAACTGTGTCAAGGGACAATACTTCATCTAGTATTGCCTTCTTTAGTTCAACTCGGGCGGACATTGTCACCAAGTCTCCTCCTTGCTTGGCCATTTGTAATTCCTTTTCCATTTTCTCATTCTCAGCTATTAGGAAGTGAACACTTGAGCTAGTGTCTTTGGCATACACTCTAGTTGCATCATCCAAGGCAACTGGATGTTTGTGCACATCAGTCACAATCACTCGTTCTTCAACTTGCGTAGGAGATGTCTCATCATCCGGAGTTAACACTCTGCAAGAATGCATACCTCTATGTTCGGATTCATCAAATGAGATGTTGTGCATCTCTTATTCTGGCTGATCACCAAGGATCTTAGTGCCTCCTTGGTCATCTGAGACTTTCTCATCATCTGGATGCATTCAAGCGGGTGAGTCAACCTCTTTGTGGTGAGGCATGAGGTCGATATCCTGTTCTAACTCCTGTTGCTCCATGTCTGCATCCAACTGTTAAAGTGTTTGTTTTATCTCATGAGCAAAGTCTTTCCCCTGTAATGGCTCACCCTGATCGCCTGATGCCAACTATCCATATGAATCGACTACTTGTATGGGTGTTGCTTCATCTATTTTCACATGTTGCGCCCCCTACTATAACTGTTGTTGCTGCACTTGCCTCTCTTGTTTGCGTAGCTCTTGTTCCTTTCGGAGTTGCTCCCTCAGCTCATGCAACTCCTTCTCTGATTCTTCCATTCTCTTCTTATCATTTTTCCTTCACACGATTCACTTGTCGCGTTGTTGCCTCTTTGCCTCTATAGCCATAGTTGATTTCTCTAAGAGTGGATTTGCTCGAAACTTGCACCTTTGTTCCTCCTCCATGCGATCGATAATATTCCTCTTCCCTTTGTCGTGCACTGGTATGCTTGGCTCTACTGCCACTGCTGCTACTACTAGTTCTCTCCATGTTGCCACTTCACATTTCTTTGCTAACCACTCCACAACAAAGTCGACCGGTTCATTGGTTTTGGAGAAACTGTAGCAATATCTCCATGGGTCCTCTTCGGCCCAATGAAATGCCCCATAGATCCAGTTGAACTGAACTCTTGTGCAGTGATACTTCAGAATGCAATGTGGGTCATACGGATTGTAGCTTCGGAGGTCGAATGGATATTTATTCATCAGTTCTTCCTGGACATCCGCTTGCTTTATACTACGGACCTCATATAACCCAATCCACAACAGAAGAGTGGGCCAAGGTGCCTTCTTCTTCCGCTACAGTCTAGATATCAATCCTATTGAGATGTGATAGGCTACTTCCTGCATGACAAGTATGTCCAAGGCAAACTTTGGCAGAACATGTAGAGGCTTCTCTGCACTAAACATTCGGATGGAAGTGCTAGATAGTGAGGTATACCAATCTGCAATGCCCATTAATGCCTCCATTGCTTCCTTTGACATGCATGGTGGATCCTGTTTGAATATCATCTTGAACACAGGGGTGAAAAATTGATCGGACAACTGTGTTATTACTCCTTTGAAGCTGCATTCAGACAACAACTTGAAATATGTGTTCATAGTAGTCTTTGTCGGTGACCATGTCCACTCCAAGCTCGGGAACTCCTGTCAGGCACAGACTACATATAAGATGTAGGTAGACATGTAAATCTCTGAATGCATACCTCCAGGTGATTTTCGAGCCTTCGTTACTTGCTCCTTTAGTTGACGAGCCAATATGCCAAACCAGTTACATGGTTTTCCTTCTCTAGCTAATTGGTCCAGTGCAACCACCCAACTCTGTGGGAAGGTTTTTGTGCTTGCTTGGCCATACAGTCGACAAGAAAATATGATGAAGTATTGGTATGCCTTCCTCAGCATCTTTGTCTTGTAGACCTAATTGGGTGTCAACCTAAATCGAGCTGGCTCCTTTACCCAATTATTTAGAATGTCTCTGGAGTTAGCGCTATTGTTGGGTAAGCTAAATGGAGTCTCCATAACGGTTATAGACTCTAACATCTGATACATATCATCATAATATCTTTCCCAGAAGGTCACAAGCTTCGTCCCACTGACACTGCTTAAGGTCATCGTCTCAGTATCAATGTGAGAGATGATCCAGTGTATCATGTCCGCACATGGGTGTCTTTGATGTGTTCCCCAAAAGTGCCTGCAAATGTTTCATTGACCTCTTTCCACTTCAGTTCGATGTACTTTTCTAGATACAAATTTGTATCTTCGTAGATCGGTAGAATAGAGGATACTTTCTTGGCTATTGCTCCAGCTGCATTTCCATCAGTGTTCTAAGATCATATCCTCTTGGAAGCCATTGAGATAGATGAATGCCTGAAATATCTGGAGACAAGCAACATGCATGGTGTTAGTGTCAGTCTTTGCATCCTTCCTCCAGTGATCAAACATTCTCTTACAAAGTGATTTTAAGGTGTCAAGGTCAAATTGTGTCATTTCAGTGCGTCTTCAAGTAAAATTTGGTCACTAGCTATTAGGTCTAGTGTTTTCTTTCACTCCTTTCAAAATTGTCCAAATGTCGGTCCATGTCACCATTCAGCTGAGTGTACCATCATTCATAGGGTTTTCATCATCATGTCAAGTTCCACTGTGTCATTTTACACCTTGTTCATGCTTCAGTTGTGCCTAGGTAAGGTTCATTTCCCTCTCTTAGGGTTTTGAAGGTAATTTCTCTTGGATGGTCAAATCATCAGAAAACCTTGTATCTTGATGTTCATACACCTTCCCCTATCCTTAATGTACCTTATTAAACACTTCCCATCACTGATATCCCTCAAATTCCTCATTTTTCCACAAACCCTAGTTTCTTGCTACAACTTGACAATTTTCTAGGCTAGGCCTGTGTTTTTCCCTTTTGGACCCCTTCCCCTCACTAAATATTTGAAATTCCACTTTCCCCTATTTCATAACATCCTCCCTACTTCCAAAAATTTTCTCAAGAATTTAGAAGCCCCTTATCCCCTTCATTTCACTTCATTTCGACAAATCCCCTGTTCCACACATCGGGATAGGTTTTACTCCAATGATGTTTCTGAGCAACAAAAGATGAATTTGGGAAACCCGAGAGAGGATTTTTTCCACAATACGCCAAGGAAGAAAATATCCTTCACTTTTTACACAGGTGTCATGGTTTTAGAGAAATGTCAAAAATATAGTTGCCTCAAGAGAATTGATGCACCTCTGAAGTGACCTTGGAAAAATCAATATTTCTCCTAGCTTGGTTAGCCTAATGACTTGGTTGATGAGTCAAATGATAACTAGACACAAATATATTTCCAATGAGCTATCCTGAGCTCAATTTTGAGTTGAGAAAGACTTTCATAAGTTGACTGCAATAGCACTCTGCCTTTAGGCAACCTCATTTTGCACATTTTGACCAGTCTTGGGAGATTTGTTTTTTGATTGGGCAAATGAACTCCAAATTGAAAAATTATAGTTTAGTTGGAAAGTCAACTCAATAATATTTCCAACAAGCTATCTTTCACCCAATTTGAACACTGGGAAGGCCTCCAAAAGTCTCCTGCAAAAAGGCATTACGCATTGAGATAGCGCGGTGCATTGGGCAGCTCTCTGCAGTGTAAAAAATGAACTGGCACGATGCATTGAGATGGCGTGGCGCGTTGGGCTAAAAAGCCTGAAATCCATTCAAATATTCCTCCAAAGAATATAAAATTTCTAAATTCTTCATTTCCCAAGTAATTTAACATCCCTCCATGACGAATGAATGAATTTCTCTTGGTGCTTATGCTGATTTAATGGATAAAAATTAAAACCCTACCTCCTTGCATTTTTTGTCAAAAAAACAATTGCATGGGGTTTATGAGTTTTATTTCTTGCTGCTAATTCTACTCCTAGCCATTTCTCACTCCCTCACTCCTTCATTCCCTCAATATATTTCTCCCTCTCATTACATTCTCTTCTACCCATTCCACATTTCCCATATCCCTAATCAACTAACCCTAAATCCCTAATCCCACTATCCCAAACCCTAGTCAAATATCCCCAAAACCCTAATTTCCATCCCAAACCCTAGATATCATCCCCTAAACCATTTCATTCCCTAAAATCCTATATCTAGCATCAAACCCTCCCCTCATCAGTCCCACTAACCCATGGCGCTCAAAAACATAAAGGCAAAACCGACAAGCTGCCAAGAGGAGGAAAATCAAATTGACCACACTTGAGCAAGAAATTCAAAGCTTATCATGAATCTTGGCTTGAGAGAACAAACATGCACCTAGAAAGGATGCTAGAGAAGGCCAACAATGAGAAAAACATGTTGAGGAACATGGGATATCATTACTTGGCGAGAAACAAAGTGTGCAAGGCAAGAACCAGGAACTTGAAGAAAGCATCGAGGAAACGGAAAGAGCAAGATAGACTTCAGATCTTGGTTGAGGCTTCCTTGGCCCAACATAACACTTAATGAAGGACACTCAGCCCAAATTTCAAGAGATTTGGGACACTTTGCAATTTTGAAATTTTTGGGCCAAAACACAGGTTTTTCTGCCCAATGTGCCGCGCCACCTGGCGCTTGCTTTTGATGGGGGTCTCCTTTTAATGAAAAATCAACATTTTTGGATTTTGCATGAAATAATATGCATGCTAAAAAGTGGCCAAGAAATTTTGACAGGTTTTGAGCTCCCAAAAAGGTCAAAAACACCCCAAAAAATGACCTTTTTGCCCCTTTTTGGACACATAGGAAGCAGTGTTGGGAGAACTCAATTGTGTAGGGGCAAATGGAGGTCAAATTCAAAAATTCCACTTGTTCAGGAAATTATATAGGCAGACCTTGCTAACAAGCACACTTCTAGAAAATTTGGACACCGGGAAGGCCTCCAAAAGCAGCTACAAAAAGGCGCTATGCATAGGGAAATCAACGCGACGCATTGGGGAAACTTTGCTCAGTTTGACCAAAAATACTCTATTTTTCGCCTAGTTTCTTGACAATTTGACTTTTATACTTCTAAATGTCAAAATCATGATGTAATTTAATGTAATTTGATGGATCTTGATGTAATTATGCTATATTTTCACTCATAGAGGTAGATTCATCCATGAAAAGGTAGTTTGCAACTGAATGAATCAGTTCCCTAGTTTTTAGAGGCAAGCTGTTCCATTGCCTATTTTTTAGTTCTCAGTATAGAATTTGTTGGAATAGCTCCTAAACTAATGGGCTCGAGCCCTAGAGGCTAGGATGAGTTGTTGTTTTCCTATATCTTGTGAGTTTTCAGTCATTAGCAAATGTTGGACTTTTGAGAAAGCTTAGAGCTTCATTGTATACATTTTTCAATAGTTTTGGCTAAGGAATAGACCAGGGTTTGCAGCACTCTATGGGATTCATGTGGAATTTTGATTTAGTATTGTGTTTGCTTCTGTAATTGTAAGTTGACATGTGTTTTATGTATGCCATTCTCTCTCTTGTTTCATCTTAACTAAAACGAACAAGGATAAAGGTAGAATCCATTGAAATTGCAGTGCTCTACCTATGGTTTGCTTAGTTATTTATGTTTTTAGCTATTTGAAGAGGATCCATGAGGTTTTATTGCCCTCTTTAGCTCCTCATCTGTCTAAATCTCTCCATTTCATTCAATTTGAAGTATCAAATCATTTTCCTACCTTTCCCCATTGAGATCTCTGCAAAACTGAGCCTTATTCCCCAGACCCAAATCTGGCTTTCCATTTGAGCCAACAAAACATCATCAAATTTAATCAAACTCTTCTGCACACATACCTAGCCTAAGGTCAATATTCACATCAGTCATCTCAAGCCCTCATTGATCATATTTTGCTGAGATTAACAAGGAGAGAGCCCTCTCCCGACTTGGTAGGGCTAGTTACCAGGTTAAGTGTGGTTTGATGTTACCCTAGATCTTACCTTTCTCAGCCTGAGGTAGATTTAGGCACTAACACATGGCAAGAAATCTGTCAATGAAAACAAAGTAAATTTGGGGAATGACACAACACATACCTGGGAAACTAATGGGAAAGATTGCGCAATTTCTTCTGGGAGGTTGGGTGACTAGTAGCAAGAACTGAGAAAAAGGTAGTCTAGAATGTCTGGGAGGTAGGATTGGCTGGTGGATCTGCACAATGCGCAATCCAGGCTGGCTGCTGGCTACTAGGATTGCACAATGTGAAATTCCAGTTGGGAGTGATTGTAGGCTCAGGGATTGCATTGCACAATTTTATGGGCCAGCAGTCACTACCCCTTAGAAATGTGCAAAACAGTCCTAGAGGGCGATGCTGGGAAAAAATGTGCATTTCTGGAGAGGAAGGTAGAGCCTTCCTTCCCTAGTTTGCGAAATGAAGTCTTAATGAAGGTCTAGTCCAGGTCAAGGTTGGCTTGACTCGCCAACAGGAAACTGAAAGAAAATATGAAAGTGAATGCATGGTGACGCTAAGTGATAGGAGAAGTGATTAAAAATGCATGCAAAACATGAATGAAAGATTCAACAAATAGATCAACATGCATGTGGGTGAAGCGGTTCGCCGGTTCGGCGAATGCTCATGAAAAATAGTTTCATGCATGCGACAACTGTGAGATAGCAATGAAAACTGAAATAGAGCTAGGAAAAGCTAGTATACACGTAAATGACAGTAAATGTTCAAAGAAATCAAGCAAACAACACTCACACAAGCAAATACACAAAACACGACAAAAAAGTTGAAAAAGACAAGTTGAGGCCAATTACCTGTGAATAGCTGAGACGAATGTGTCGAAGAGTTTTGGATGTGCTGTGGGATGTCAGAGATCCAAGATCGATGTGAAAGAATGGGCTCTGATACCTCGAATAAATAAGTTTGGGCTCATGATGCGCATGCCACAAATCTAGGAAAAAACAACACTTGGAGGGAAGTTTCTAAAAGAACTTTGCATGTAACCTTCGGCTGCTAAAAATAGCTCCCTGAATCATGGGATGCCTTTTGCATTCTTCCTTTTGCTATTCCGGGAAGAGAAATTCATGCATGTATGCAAGTCAAGTTTCATTCATCCCAGGTGGAACTGGTCAACCACTTCTCATGCATGCAGCTACTCAACTGCTTGAGAAAAATGCACATTTCTAGCTGGGAGATAGGCTGATTGCCCAAGAGTTTTTCACAATTTCTGGGAAGAGCAGCTAACTGCTACCCAGATTTTCACAAATTCTTGGCTGAGTAGCCCTATTGGGGAAATTTGTGCAATTTCTACTGGGAATGTTGGCTGGCAGAATTGCGCAATTCTGGAACCCAGCAGGCCGCTAGACAAAATTGCATAATTTTTGGAGGGAAGGCTGGTTTCCCTCTAGAAATGTGCCATTTTCTTGGGGAAGCTACTCAGCTTGCAGTTGGACCAAGTCTAGGTGAAAATCTTGTGAGGGGAATGCATCAAGCTGTGCTCGACAGGCTGCCTTTGTGCATGAAAAAAACTGAAGCTTGTGTAATTGATGAAGCTAGACAAGGTGTTGTGAAAGGTTGGTAAGGAGGCTCCAAAATGGGCTAAGGCAAAATTTTAGAGGGTGGTTGTAGCTGCTACAACAAAACCCCATTGTTATCGGGAAAACTAGTGTCCATTCAGAGCTGCTAGTCCCATTAAGACGGGTAGCTATCTTAGAAACAAACAAACTAAAGTTACTTCTGTTTTCCTTTATGAGAGATAGATGAGAGAGAAGCAGAGAGTACCAAGCTCAGTCTTTCACTTGGCTCCTTGCTTGTTTCCCCCCTCCTTTGACAGAGCTTTGCCACTCCTTCCTTACTTGTCCCACTTCAAAGAACACCTGTAGAGTCAAAGCAGCATGATACCATCAAATCATAGAGATCTATGGGAGAGGAAGGTGAGATTTCCTTCTCTATATTGCGCAATGTAGCCTTGGTGAAGGCAGAGGTTAGGCCAAGGTTGGCCCAACTTGCTGAGGGGAAATTGAAAGCAATCAAGTTGATGAAATGCATGGCAACACTAAGAGATAGTAGAAGTGATAAAAAGTGCATGCAAAACATGAATGGAACATTCAACAAATAGATCAACATGCATGTGGGTGAGGCCATTCGCTAGATGGGCTAACATCCATGCAAAATTGTTTCATGCATGTGACAACAGTGAGATAGCAACGAAAATTGCAACAGAGCTAAGACAAGCTAGAATACATGTAAACGACAACAAGTGCTCAAATAAATCTAGAAAACAACACTCACACAAGCGAATACACAAAAAGCGACAGAAATGCAGCACAAGGCATGGGAAGCAAACTTACCCCAAAACAGTTGAGCTGAATGTGCCAAATTCTCCTAGATGTGATGTGGGATGTCAAAGAAACAAGGTTGATGTGAGGAATGAGCTCTGCAACGTCTGGTTGATGAGTTTTTTTAAGATCGAGGTTGCGATGTGCATGCCACAAATCTAGGGGAAGCGACACTTGGAGGAAGGTTTCTGAATTGTTCCTAGCATGTAACCTCCAACTGCTAAACATAGATCCTTGAAACAAGGGATGCCTTTACATGATTCCTTGGGAGAAACAACCCATGCATGCAAGTCTGTTTTTCTCTGTCCCGAAGGGAACTAGTCAACTCAGCTGCACATGCAAGAGACTGCTTAACTACTGGAAAAAAATGCACATTTCTGGCTAGGATTTGGGCTAGCTGCCTAGGAGATTTGCACAATTTTTGGGCTGAGTAGCCGATTGCTACCCATATTTCCGCAAATCCTAGGCTAAACAGCTTGTTGCTGGGAACGTTTTCACAAATCCTACTGGGAGGGTTGGCTGGTAGGATTGCGCAATCTTCGAGCCCAGTAGGATGTCAGATAGGGTTGCACAATTTCTAAGGGGAAGGTTGGTTTCCCTCTAGAAATGCTAGAAATGCACAATTTTCAAGGGGAAGTTACGCATCCTATAATTGGATCAAGTCCAGGTGAGAAGCCAGTGAAGGGAAAATATCAAACTGTGATCGATAAGCTTCCTTTGAGCAAGAAATACATTGAAGCTTGAGGACTTGACGAAGCAAGGCAAGTTGTTGTGAAGGTTGGTAGGGAGGCTCCAAATGGGCTAATGAAAAACTTTGGAGGGTGGTTGTAGCTGCTACAACACTTGGCACACACTGATAGAAATCCAGCTCTCTGAATGGAACATTTTCATGAAAGTAAAGTCTAACACCTCTAGAAGTATTATTCAACTCTCAGCTCATCTTGGCTTAACAATAGCTTGATTGTAAGATGTAGCATTTGCTAGACTCTTGGTCGATTGAAACACATTCCAAGCCAAGACAACAAAGTTGCTTTGATTGGGGTTGAGGGGTACATAAGTGCACAAGTAGTATAGTCGTCAAAGTCTAAGTTTCATCTCTGGTGTTGCTCCACTACCAGCAGGCCTAGATAGTACCCCAGTGGAGTCACATAGGAACACAAGAATGGCTCTGCTGCCAGAGATCTTGGTCAGTACCCTAGCGGAGTTACCTGCATCACCTCCCTACATAGGAAGCCTTTCTCTTCTTTTTCCTTATTCATTTTTCATTTGAATTTTTTTAATTTTAATTTTTTTCATTTTTCATTATGCATAGTACGTATTCATTTTAGAGGTGGAAGAGGGATCCTGACTTATTGAGAGTAGAAGAGGTTGTTCCAACATATAACCAGTTTATTGTATCTTTGATGTGCTTGTTAATATTTTCCCCCTCACCTTACTCTACTTGACTAAGCTGACAAGGATTAACCCAAAAACGAATGACTAGAGCACATGACACTAGTTAGCATGCAAGCATTGTGTTTTCACCAAGGTTCACTTTGAAAAGTACGTATTTTCCTTTGATGTATCATGGAATAAGAGTAACAAGATCATCATACAGAGGCAAGATGATAGATAACCAAGTATTCATAGTTGTACAAGCCCTCTTGTACTTTACCCAACTCATTTCATGAGTCACACATGGTTTCATGCAAAATAACATATGAAAAAAACAAGCACATGAACTAGCAATCAACAAAGAAAAGAAATATCAGAAGCAAAATGAAAGCGAAGAAATTAAACAAACAAGAAAGAAAGCAAACAAGAAAACAAAGCATGTAAGCAAACAAGCATGCAAGAAAAACACTGAAAGTAAACACTACTCCTACTCGTACACTAACATTGCATGGGCCTAATCACATGAAGTGATACTTCCAATGCAACCACCGACGCATTAGTAGACCCATGTTGGTGAAGTCTTGGTCCAGGAGTATCCTATTTGTGCGGATCAACAAACAAGAAAGATATAATAGTTAAGACAACCACACTTCGTGTTTCAAAGTGCCCACGGGACATAAGTGAGTGTATGTGCATGATGGATAGTCTGTGGACTTATCATGGTGTTGTGTGACACTACGTGCAACTTTGAAGAAAAAAAACACTCTTGACTGAGACATGCAAGAAAATTAAAGAAACAAAGATAACTTGTGTCGCGAATGAGTGCTTGTAATGTAAGACTCCTCCAATGCATGAGTGATGGGATCATGCAGTTCGAGTGGAGGAAGTGTGATCTGTGAGTAAGATGGATCTTCAATGCATACAAATGAGTGATGCGGAGCCTTGAGTGTTTGAACAATTTCCTGATTGGAAGCGAAACCAACCTTAGGACAACGAGGGCCTGACATAACCATCAACTTGAGTTGAAGTGCCTCGACGGGCTGTGGGGTTTCAAATTCTTTGACAAATGGATCTAAATATACCAGTGAATTAGATGGATTAACAATGAGTGAATCAACATCGTGATCAGATGATGAGGTGAAGATATCATGACAACCAAGATTAGAAAATTCAGGATGTTGGTCGACATCCTCATGATTTGACGAATTGCACAAAGGGGTAGACGAGAAGGAAGGATGTTCACCCTCTGCATTTTCAGAAAGAGTAGATGAAAGATCAAGTGGATGTTCAATGAATGATTGGTCCTCTGATATTGGATGATGGGCTAATATATGGTGTGTCCTACGAAATATCAACAATGGATGCATCCATATATGAAAACACATGCAAAATCATGGATGGGAGGTTCACCAACAATGTTAGGAAGGAATGAAGGGGGCTCAGACGAAAGGGTGTCATCCTTCACCAAGTGATGATGCTCAAGCTCCCACTCATACTCTTCATGAACGAAAACGCATGTTGGTTGTGCAACACCAACTCCGTCAGTGGGCTTTTCTTGATTCACAACAAGTGAAGAGTCTAGAATAGAAGAACACAAGGCAACATCATCCGGAGGTACACCTAGGTGCGAATACAGAGGTCAAAAAAAAGAATGCATATGAGAACTCGAAGGACTCACAACCAAATCTGTGTGAAATTGTGTGGAGTGATGCTAGGAAGGTGTGAAGGTTGAACAGGTGTGTGAACATGATCCTCAACATCACAGGGCGATGGTGGAACTATTGAATGAGAGGGATGCAGACAATCCATTGAGACAATGCCTTCTCCCACATGATATTGTGCAGTTCCATCAATGAAGAAATTTGAGTGAGGCTTGATATCAAGCTTCCTCTTGGGATGGGCAGATTTCTTAAGGCAATACTCGAACCGGTCCCAAACATAAGAAAATTTCATCTGACTCTTCGGAGCTTGAAACTGCAAGTCACAGAAGCACTGCCAAAAATCAATAACAAATTCATGCAGAGCCCTCCGTTGTTGTAATAGTTTCTGGTCAAGATGGTCTAGATCAAAATGATAGAACGTGTATTCAATAAGATCACAAAAGTGCTCACATGAGTGCACGGTGTCAGCTAGTAGGCTGAGCACCCAATGAAATGGAGATTCGTGAAGTGTGTATGAAAGCAGCAAACCAACCTGTTCGTCAGTAAAGTCATTCTCCTCATAAATCATGGAAAGAGAATTATGTAAGTGCTCTAGCCAGGCCACTTCACTTTCACCATCATATGTGTGAGTGGACAAGAGATTGAAAAGCTTCCCCTAGATAGAGACATATTCATGATTTGAAAAACACCTCGGGGGAAGAAGAATGCAAGACTCCATGAAAGATATGTAGAGGTTCAAAACTGGATGAGAGGACACTACTTGTCATCAGGCCCTCCTTCTAGCGCCATAAATTTTGACGGTGCTGGACCCACCAACATATCAAGGGGATCTCCCCGGTAAGAAGCCCCAATTAGACCTATGACCATTTGGTGTAGGAGTCCCAACAGTGGGTCGTAAGTTAATGCCTTGACTGTGATGTCGCACAGAGGCAAGTAAGATAACTCTGCTAGTAGCAAGGGTGTGACTGACATAGTGAGTCAAGGAATGAGTATGAGAGGTTCCAAAACTTCAAAGGGAGAGGAAGGTGTAGGTTAGTACTAGGTTTAAAAGGATCAGTCGCAACTTGGCTATGAACACACAAAACAAAGGACATGCACATATTTCGGCAGAGTAGTCAACACCGATGCGGCAACCACAACATACAAGGTAAGATAACATGAACAACACTCACTAATCAGTCCAAGACAAGTGTGACAACTAATATAACAAGGTTCAGAGAAAGGTCTATCTAGTGTCCGACAGAGAAGTTGACACAGACGGTGACAACATTAACAAAATATGCAACACATTAACAACAAGATTCATATAATTTCTACAAACCAATTCATATACAAGTACATAAGTTAAACAACATATATCATTAAGGCAACTGGAATAGTCTAACTACAATAACAACATATGCATGAAAATGTGTTGCCTCTTATTCTTAAAGAAGTGTAAGTCACACTTATACAATACACCATTTAAACCTGCTAGCCCCATTAGTGGAACGTTACAGCCACATCTTCTTGCTCCTCCAAAGAGATGTGCTAGCTCCATGCAGTGGAGAAGCCAAGGCGCATTACAATACTATCCAAGCCTTCTTCAAGATAGTCTTAGTAGAAGCTTGGCTAACAAAAGTCCTATACAATGAGTTATAAGGGACTATTTATAGAAAAGGGAGGGGTCACCCTTGACATTCCCCTTTGTGATAGTCCAACTACCCTCATGACCCTTCACCTACTCTATGACTGTTACATCCAACCATTGGCACTTGACTTACACTTGACATGACTCAACATTACAATGCACATGTACTCATGTGAGACAACATGGCTTGAGCAAGCCTTGCAAGACATCACTGACACTTAGTCATTGTGGTGAGACCAGATCTTTAACATTATTGTGATGGTAAAGCTGGTGAGCTCATGCCAAACTTGGTCATCCATGATAGTGTGTATGCACCTCATGGTGACATCTTGTTGAAGTGAACTCTTGCCTCTGTTGCAACCGGTGCATTGGTTTAGCCCCTTCATCCAACTTGTCTCCTAACATGCGCATGGTCTTCTTGGGTATGGTTGAGCCAATAACACACTGATGCATCGTGTCCATGATGATCTTAAAGTGTGTGTTGGTGGTCATACGCATCAACTTGTCGAAGTACGTATTCAACCCCAGTTGGACATGCTTCTTGTCTTCACCTTGGTAAGTGTTTTGAATGAGTTGGATTGCATGCATGCACTCAATGACATGCATGTTGTTGGATCCCTTTCATGCGATCAAAAACATTTCTTACCATTTTTTCTTTGTGTCAGCTGCTAGGATAGATCCTTAACTCATACTGGCACAGTTTCATCTGCGAGTGCATGTTGCACCCACTGTTGTTCATGTTCCTGCTACAACACATTGGAATGTCTGTATAGCTTCATGTTCTTTTTGAGTTGTTTCTCCAACACATGCAACTCCTTCTTTGTCCCATATTTTGGTCCAAGGAGCCACTCACCTCAAAAAATGTACAATTTAGTCTAGGAGGCCAGTGCTGGGCCAGAGAGAAAGGGGAGCTTTCCTTCTCCAGATTGCGCAATGTAGCCTTGGTGAAGGCAAAGACTGACCCAAGGTTGGCCCCACTCACCAACAAGAAACTAAAAGCAAGTAAGTTGATGAAATGCTTGGCGAAACTAAGTGATAATAGAAGTGATAAGCAGTGCATGCAAAACAAGAATGGAAGATTCAACAAACAGATCAACATGCATGTGGGTAAGGCCATTCGTCATTTGGGTGAACGTTCGTGCAAAACAGTTTCATGCATGTGACAACAATGAGATAGCAACGAAAATTGAAATAGAGCTAGGATAAGCTAAAATACATGTAAATGACAACAGGAACTCAAAGAAATCAAGCAAACAACACTCACACAAGCAAATACACAAAAAGTGACAAATATACAGCACGAGGCATGGGAAGCGAGCTTACCCACAAACAACTGAGCTGAATGTGTCGACTACTCCTCAATGTGATGTGGGATGTCAGAGCTACAAGGTTGATGTGAGGAATGAGCTTTGAAATGTACAGTTGATGATTTTTCATAACATCGAGGTTGTGACACGCATGCCACAAATCTAGGGGAAGCGACACTTGAAGGGAGGTTTCCCAATTGTTCCTTGCATGTAACCTCCAACTACTAAACATAGATCCCTGAAACAAGGGATGCCTTTGCATGCTGCCTTGGGAGAAACAACCCATGCATGCAAGTCTATTTTCCTCAGTCCCAAAGGGAACCGATCAAGTCAGTTGCACATGCAAGAGATTGCTTAACTGCTGGAGAAAAATGTGTGTTTCTGGCATAAAGTTAGGTTGGCTGCCTAGGAGATTTGCCCAATTTTTGGGCTGAGCAGCTGACTAATACCCAAATTTGTGCAAATCCTAGGCTGAATAGCTTGTTTCTAGGAAAATTTGTGAAAATCTTGTTGGGAAGGTTGGCTAGCAGGATTGCACAATCTTGGAGCCCAACAGGCTTTTAGAGAGGATTGCGCAATTTCTGGAGGGAAAGTTGGTTTCCCTCCAAAAATGTGCAATTTTCAAGGGGAAGTTACTTAGCTTGCAGCTGGACAAAGTCTGGGTGAGTAGCCCGTGAAGGGAAAAAATCAAACTGTGATCGAAAGGCTGCCTTTAAGCAAGAAAGACACTGAAGCTTGAGGACTTGACAAGGCAAAGCAAGCTGCTATGAAGGTTGGTAAGGAGGCTCCTGTTGGTACTTAGGTATGAGCAATCTATTCACCCTTTTCCTACATTAATTTATCAATCCAGGTGCATATCCTTTCAAGGCAACGCGCAAGGTATATGCAGGGGCAAGAGTACTATCCATTCTGACCAAGGGTTTGTGATTAAGATTCAAAACATTGATGTAAAACCAAACTAAATATAGAACTCAAGAAAAGAAATTACAGGAATTAACAAGTTGTAATAGCAATCATAAATAATAAATAACACACATTGAAATACACAGCACCTAATCAGAAGAGCGAGCCTAGCTCTCTGATCAGGGTTGTGTTAATCACAATGAAGAATAGAATAGAAAAAGAGATGGTATTTTATTAATCTGAATAGAGCTATTACAATATCGAAGGGGCATTCCCCATTTATAGGGATAACATGTCTTTTATACACAGCAAGGGAGAACATCATCTTTCCCCAAAATCTAGTAACTATATACCCAAAGATGTACATTAGTTTGGAACAACACCAACACCAGATAGACAAGATCAACAAATGGTCCAAGAATGGTTCAGAGATTTGTGACTGCAGTTACACGGCTTCCTTATGGTTGGTCGTTGCTGTGAATGCAGACCTCCTACGGAAAGATGAAGGAATGGTACCTATTCTCCAGAAGTTGCGGTCAAACATATGTTTTAGTGTTGTGAATAGGTAAAACCCTGCAACTTTACTTAATTAACAAAATATTCCAATAGACAGCAAAGGGGTGATTACCTTGCAGATTTAGCATAGTAAACAAAAGTGAATAAGTGAAAAAAGGGAAAAAGAGGGATGGAAATGCAACAAAAAGATAGCCAGATTTGGTTCCCAACATCTCCCCCCAACTAGCCTTTTGCATGTCCTCATGCAATTTGCCACCTCTGCAGGTCTGGGTTTTGTAGACTGTAGGCCTCCTGGAGCTGAGCAAGATCATACTCTCCAGCCATCTCTATCCCTGGAACTTTGAAACCATCTGAGAGGTGGAATTCCCTCCACCAATCACCCAGAACATTAAATGTTAGGGTATAAATTTCCATTGGCAACCAAATGGTGGGGAACTGAAACCGAACCCCACATGTTCAGACACACGCCACATACCTAGGCACTCTGGTGAGCGCTCGTGCAAAATTTGGTGCCCCAAAAGGTTCCCTATTCCAAATAGTTGTAGGTGACATCATCCACCTTTTCTAACAGCAATCAAGGGCTTCATCTTGAAATGTGACTAATTTTTTGACACAAAGATCAAGGCACCATTTTTGGGTGCTTAGCATTCCTTCCCTGTTTCTCTCAATTCCCAAAAAGGTGTTGTGTTTAGTGAACATGGTGATTAACCTCTCATGTTCTCCTCTTACTATAAATGGATTTGTAACCTGATTGGACTCAAATGTATTAAAGGCCTTCTGCTAGCTGATCTGATTAAAAGTGTAAGAGGTGAGATCCCTTAAATGAATGTCCCCCACATATGGGATCGGGTTGAATTCTCTGTCCAAGTGTAGTAGATACCCTTGAATGTAAAACTCACACATCAAATGCTGAGTTGGCATGTCATGGCTCCTCATTATGTGGAAGAATTATACACCATCCTCTATTTCATAACTGATTTCATTCTTAATTCTCTCCATGCAAAACAAAATAAAACACTCATGTAAGAATAAAGAATAACAAGAAGCAGGGGAACGACATGCCATCACCTCTTGCGCAAGGTTAAACATCTACTCCTTATCAACTTTTAGCTCTTCCACCTGCCTTTCTAGCTGCTCCATTTTGATTTGTTGCTTCACATGCCTCAGTATCATGACATCTATGTGCTCCACATATTAAAAATGGTTGTGGAGGCTCGTTCCTAGGTTCTCTTGACCTCACTTTGATACTGAACTGCAGTGGATTTCCAAGTCTACAATTCAACCATTAAGGCATAGTCACGGTCTTCGAACAGTTGCTTTATTGGGTCTGTTTGAGTGGCAGCAGAAGTTGTGGCTATATGGTCCATTTGAGTCTCTGTGTCTGCTATTTTGACCTTGGAATTTTTGGCCTGCCGCTTATATTTCTTCATCCTCTTCTATAGTTTGTGTACCTGCTTCCTTAGTTTCCTGACCTCCATCTTAAGCTGCATTGTCTCCTTAAATTGCAGCTGGTACTTGTAGAGCTATAACTAGGGTCTCTCACACCTCTAATTATCCTACATTAATAAATCAATCCGGGAACGTTTTGTTATTGCAAAGAGTAACTCAATCCGAGGCTATTCATCCGAGTAATGCTTAGTAGTATAGCGTTTGGAAAATGCAAAAGTAAAAAGATGCTAAACTGTAACTAAATTATCCCAAAAGATAGAAACACACAAGACAGCTGATCAGTCAAGGGTACGGAAGCGATAACCCATCCCTCTAGAAACTGATAGTAAGGAAATTAGAGCATGGACCATAGGTCTGGGAGCTAGGCAGCATCTTCTGAGGCTCACTACAGCCTTAGACCTTCTCTCACACCAAAACAACAAAGGCAAGTAAATAGAACGGAAGAAGGTAAAATGGAACAGTAAAAAGGAAATGGAACAGCAGTAAATGGAACAACAGTAAATAGAACAGTAGTAAATGGAACAGCAATCAAAATAACTAAATCTCGCGAGTCAAAACCAATGATTCACACTCTGATATAACATTATTTTCCCTCAAGCAAACTGGATGGAATATACTTTATGGAACAACACTCATTGATGAATTATGGAACAACAATAATCAACCATATATACACGCCTCGCATATGAGAATGAAGGATAATATAACTATGTTTCTAAACAGAGTCACATTACTTTCAAGCTCCAATAATTGTTATTTCACATGGATCCAATGACAGTAACATTCAGACCGATGCTCTGTGTAGGAATTTACAGGGTAAGTTCCTCAGACAAAACACCAAAAGGACACCGCTCACAAACAGATCATAGATCAATACACCAGTATTTTGACGTGGTTAAAACCCTCAGAGAGGGAAACAGTCCACGGCCTGCGCCAACGTGGCTACTACACGCAATTTATTAATAAAAGAATGAAAATTTACATAAGCTTCTCTCATGCACGGTGAACCTACAAATGACCCTCCATGCGCTTTAAATAGAATTCATAGACCAATCGGGTGTCAAGCCACGGATCAAGTGTCGGTAATACCGAGGAGAGAATGAACCGTCGGATCACTACATATCGTGACCGTCGGATTGTAAGTTACAAAATGTACAACGGTAAAGAAACACACTTTACCTCACTCTATACCTAACTCTATACTAGACCAAGTTGAACTTAACTATTCCTATGTGTCGGAATATCCTAACATCCCCCCTTAAGAACAACTTGGGATAGGATTGAAGGATTTACAAATATGACACAATAGGAGAAGGAAGGAGGCACTAGAGCCTATCCCCCCTTAGTGACACCTTCCTGAACTCCAAGCATATATCGAAGTTTAGTGAACTTCGCCTCTGTGAGAGCCTTTGTGAAGATGTCTGCAACCTGATCATCTGTTGAACAATATTGCACTTCAAGAACATGGTCATGAATGAGCTTTCTGATGAAGTGCTTGTGAAGTTTGTGTTTGCTGCGCTGATGCTGAACTGGATCTTTGCAAAGCTGAATGGCACTTTGATTATCACACCAAAGTGTAGTCGGATGCTGCTGCTCAAAGCCAAATTCTGATAAGATCTGACGAAGCCACAAGGCTTCCTTACTAGCTTCCACGGCACCACGATACTCTGCTTCTGCTGAGAAAGAGAAATGGCAGCCTGTTCCTTACAAGCCCATGTAATAGGTCCTGAACCAAGAGTGAAGACATAACCGACAGTAGACTTCCGATCATCAGGGTCACCAGCCCAATCAGAATCAGTGAAACCAACTAATAGAGGAGCTGCTTTGGCACTGTAATAAATCCCAAACTGTACTGTACCTCGAACATAACGAAGAATTCTTTTAGCTGCTTTCCAATGACTTTCACGGGGGTTTTGCATAAAACGAGCAACAAGGCCAACAACAAAGGAAAGGTCAGGACGAGTATGGTTAAATACAAGAGTTTTCTTACAAGTTGACGGTATAAGGTAGCATCAACTTCAGGAGAAGTACAAGAGACTGAAAGTTTGACTCCAGACTGAAAGGGAGAAGGGGCTGGCTTACAATCTTCCATGTGAAAATGACGAAGAATATCACAAGCATACTTGGACTGGGAAAGGGAAATACCCTCCTTGGATTGCAAGACTTGAAGACCGAGAAAATAGTGTAAGTGTCCTAAGTCTGTCATTTCAAATTTCTTTTTAAGGCTGGACTTCACATGGTTTATAAGGATGGGATCACTACCAGTAAGAATAAGATCATCACCATAAAGAACAAGGATGATAAGAGAGTTTCCCACTGTCTTGGTGTAGACAGTATTGTCAGAATGACACCTAGAAAAGCCAGATTCTAAAAGAAAGTTATCCATTTTGGCATACCAAGCCCGAGGAGCTTGCTTGAGACCATAAAGAGATTTCTTAAGTCGACATACAAGGCTGGAGTCTGTTTGGATGAAGCCAATGGGTGGTTCCATATAGATTTCT